>JBCAUA010067933.1:0-25016 GCA_038406235.1 Peronia verruculata
CACTAACATGTATGAGACCCTTGACCAGCGCAAGCACCCGGCAGGTTAAGCCAGCGGGGTTGTTCTAGGCTATTATTATCGATTCCTCGGACCACAAAACCACGGTTGAGCCTAAATCTAGATCTAGATCTCGTTTTCTTTATTCACTAGATCTAGGTCTAGATCTAGACTGCAGCTAGAATCTAGGCAGATTAGAATTTAGATAGATCTATGTTTCACTTTTAGCAAGATCACCAACGCCGCCTGCTTACTGATTTCATCCCCATGACCCATTTCGGCCAGCACTTTCAGAAGATCTGGAGATATCTGATTTGGGATTCCTTTCAGCGGCATTGTTGATGAGAATATATTTTGCAAAGTGAAAAAAGATCTATTTCAAAATCTGTAAGAGGTCTGGTCATTCAGCAGAAAAGTGTGGTCCTCCCTTTACGTGAACTTTGACTCCTGACCTCTGGAGCTCTTTAGCGTAGATCGACGGCTTTAGGCCTACGCCTTTCAATCCCCCCCCCCCCCACCCTTTTGAGCCAGGGTGGTTCACAGACACGCTAGAGTTGGTTGGCCGAGCTGTCACGAGAAGAACCTATGTCTTATGCTGTCTAAATACCCAAAAATATCAGCTTGTCAACTACCTAAGGCCTAAGGGGCTTATAAGATTCTTGCATCTACCTCTTTGCAGCTTTGTAGTTGTAGATCTAGGTCTATAACTTAGCCTACAATAAGGGGCATAAACTGTCCAGTGGATTTTATTATTATTTTTTTCAGACCTTTCTGTTAGGTTAAACCATTTCATATTAATTAGGATGAATAATGATTACATGTAATCTGTTTTTTTTCCTTCTTCTTCTTCGTCTTCTTTTTTTTTCTCTTTTGTTTGTTCGTTGCACTTATAGCCTACCAGATCTAGAGGATCTAATCTAGATCTAGATCTAATAGTTAATCTGCTATGAGATCGTCAGCTTGTTCTTGCAATAACCATTAATTTGTGCGCAAGGAATTTATTATGATTTGTTAGATGAAATTTTCCTCAAGTTATTTGTGGAATAATAAATATGTCACTGTCTTCCCAACTCCCCAGTTTTCCATAAAATGTTCACCTTGAGCAAAGATTATCAGTTATATACTTACTGGCATGGGAGGTACCTTGGATATACACAATAGTGTTATGTTATTTTTTGACCACCGTTGTGGACAGCTGAGATAACCACCTCTACAGGAGGTTGAAAAGCTTATAAAAACCACAGCCAGATTGTCAGTTTGACTAACTCAAGATATTAACTGGATTATTTCCGAATATTTAGCTCTAGATCTAGTTTGAAACTCTTGCCCGTGTAAGTGTGTGCGTGTGTGTTTTTTTAAACGTCAACATTTGTAAACGCAATAACTTCAGTGATAATAATACTATGTTATCAAGGATCCATTTATTGTTCTTCTTGCAGTAGTCACATGACCGCAGATCCACCATATGACTGTAAACATGGACGACCACCGTGAAAGCTTTCGAGATTGTCAGTTGGCCCATGAAATAATTATTTGTATCTTCTGTTGATACATAGCTATTCCTTTTATTTGCGGATGTCGTGAAAATGGAGAGAAAATAGTGATCAAAAGTAGATTAGGATCTAGATCTAGATGTCTTAGGAGTCCGCAGGAGCTGAACTAGAATAGAATCTAGATCTAGATCTAGGCTAGCTTACTAGTAAAAATATAGATCTAGATCTACTACTGTGTTACTTGCTGAAATCTTTCCATAATCTTGATCAGTAATTGAATAATACTTAATTAACTTCCTCAGACATAACACCCAATCCCGGTTGACAACTTATCATTGATAGAAAGCTATGTTACCAATATCTGTAAGAAAAAAAAAAGGTATTTTATCCACTTAAATTGTATGTTTTTATTGTTAGACAGAGAAGAAATAAAGTGTATTCCTTCTGAATTACAGAATGATAATAATATATAAATTATATGGATTTGTGGACTGTGTAAACCTTTACAGATCAGGTTTCATTTTGAATCTGCATTCTAATTTCTAGTGGTCGAAAACACATTGTAGCAACACTCTTGATACTCTGTATGGCTGAGCCAAATAGTGTCTACTACTACAAGTACTAGAATCTTTTTTTTTTTTTTTCTTGGTTTTGTGAATTGTTATGTAGCTTGATATATATGAATGATAGTGAAAAATTATTTGGAACATGAAATGTAGATAACCTGTTATGGTTGAATATAACTTTGGACATCAGAATGTTTTTGCTGCTTTTAAAATAGGTATGGTAACATAACATGGTATGCACCTTATGAGATCAATTTGAAATAAAAGTCACATTACTGTGTCATCTTTTCACAATGTCAAAGCAGTTTAGAGAGGAAATGAACCAGATGTTGAGGTGGAATGTACCCCTGATTAGGGAGCCTACATGTACTCCTTGTACCTATCTGGACCCAGTGCGCTGGGCTATGTGTTATACACATGATGGGCTGAACTGAATGAGACACATCCGCCATTGTTGGTTGGGACCTGACTGGACTCGAGTCAGATGAGTATATATTGCAGAAAAACATTAGAAACACAGGTAGTTAGGAAATTTTGGATGTAAGACCCTTTGACTGTACATAAGTCATGTGACATGGCTTAATAAGCTTTAAGCTGTTGAACTAAGATGATCTCCAAATTGTTTTATGGATAACTTATGGAAGTTAAAAGTGGTTACAATTCATACCAAAAGGGAGGCCTACTGAAATTTACCACATGACCTAGTGTTAGTCTGTCACTCTGTTTGACTTAATAAAAATGACAGAAGGAAAGACACTTTTATAGGAAGGAAGAAAAGAATATTAAAAACAATAGAGAAATGAAATAAAAGAAAGTCAAATTATATGAGTTTTAAAAAGTTTGAATAGAAAATAAAATTATTTATTTGCATGCTATTGTAAAATGCATAAAAAGGAGTTATAAAAATTGACAGTTACAGTTCAAAGTTAATAAACAAAATGCCATCTTCTTGTGGTAATAGGTTTTGTGACAGATGACAAAAACTTGAAGTAATGGTGACAAGAACAGAAATCATAACTTTTGCTTGAAGAGAGGTGCACATTTTGGGGGGGGGGGGGGGGATGAAGTCTTACAACAGAACTTCAACCTGGAGTCCAACTATTGGAAGTGAAGTGAAAGCAACTAAATTTCAAGCAGTGGTATATGATATTCTTAGTAAAACCTTACGACACTTCTTTGCACTTTTTTAAATTATAGTCTCCAAGCTTGTAACACAGAATTTGTATGCAAGCACTGGAATTTATAACATTGTTTACTACCACAAGAAAATGATATATTTTATAACCATAATTATGTCAATGTTGTATTCTTAATTCCTTTTTATGCATTGTTACAGTAGTACCTCATTTGTTTTTCATTCACATTTTTTTCCAGTTCAAATAGTTTTGACTTACTTTTTCTTTTCTATCTCTTGTTTTCAGTCTTCTTTGTTTTGTGTTTCATGTGGCTTTCCTCCTCTCATCATTAAAGTCAAACAGAGGGAAAGACTAGCACTAGGTCCTGTATGGTAAATTTCAGTGTCTTCTTTCAAATCCCTTTTGTTTTGAATTGTTGCCATGTGTTTGTTTATGTTCCGTATAGTCAATAACTTTAGGCTTATTAAGCCACGTGGCACAGCCAGAGAGTCTCTATTCTAACTTTCTGACCAACTTGTGTTTCATTTTTCTGCTCTGTGAACTTCTGATTCAGGATCCAATCAGTTCCCATCAATGGAGACTGATATTCATCTCAATTCAGGTGGTCATACACACACTACTCTGGGTCCAGCTACGTAATACAGTGGAACTCTGATATTACAAAATTGGATGTTGTGAAATTTCCGCTGTAAAGAAAAGAATATTTAGTCCCGTTTATTTCTTTAATCTTTCTTGTAATAATATCTTGGAATTTGTGAAATGCCAATCCGCCCAATCTTGCTTGTAAAGAAATAATTTTCCCAGAAGTGACGAGTAAAACAACATGGCAGAGTGCCGAAGATGACAAAACTGAGCGCACGACCAGTTTTTTATTTGTTCATCCACTCCTAACAATGTCTGCTGGCTCTCATTACACCCTAATGGTTAAAGGCGAGACGACGTTTGCGCGATACTTATGCAATAGGCTAGGCCCAGATTAAACAACCTAGGGTGGGGACAGTGTTTCTATATCAACACAGGTGAAAGTAAAACAGTTTGGGCAGGGTGTGTGAGGTGAGGGAGATGAGGCGTAATCTTTACCGCGTTAAGGGATGCTCATAGAACTAACATGTCTTGGGAGTGACCATCAATTAAACTGCCTTCATTGCTCAACCTATACACTGCAGTACTTTACTCTAGCTTTCAGCGCAGAGTAAAATGTGTTGTCCAGTAGCCTACCAGTTTCAGTATTTTATTGTTTAAAAAGAAATTGCTATTGTTAGACATTTTTCTGTGTAAAACACATATGCAGGCTTTGTGAGGGGGCGTGTGTCAGGGGAAATAAAGTAATAGAGAGTCAATGTATTTGTTGACCCTTTGTTTTATGGTCTCTTTTGGATATGAAGAAATTCTGATATTAAGAAATAAAATCCTGATCCCTTTGATTTCATGATATCAGAGTCCCACTGTAGGAGTATATCTATGATCGGGAGAGACAAAACCTTCATCAATGATGCTACTGAGTAGTTAAAGGCTCAACGCAATAAACCAAAGTAAATGTTTTTTTCATTCATTTTGCATGAAAGACATTGATCTCTATGTTTTTAGGTCTTCTATTTAGGTGTGGAACATCATTAAGTGCAGAGTGACAGATTGAACCTGGAAGGCCAGTGTAAATAAACAAACAGGTGTATTTCACCATGCAAGGAAATAAGGCAGACACGTTAGAAGGAGTGGAATGCAATGTGCTGTCATTACGCTATCTGAATCGAGAAGTTCATCGATTTCTTTGGGTGAAGAGCAGTGCCCAGCAAGATACATTTGCTGCCTGTCATGAAAATGGCAGTTTTTCTGTCTTAAAAATAAAAGACAAAAATCTTGTGTCAAACTTTGTTTTGGATCCTAATCTCCAACGGTAAGTCTTTGAACATATTTATTTCAATGAAATTGTTGGAGATATTAATCTTTGATATTATTTGTTATTATATTCTGTTGATCTTTTTTTACTAAACATAATATTTTATTGAATTTGTGTAAAATAGATCAAATGGAAGTTTTTTGCAGCTGAATAATTATTTATGTGTTTTTTTGCTATATTCTCATATACATGTAAAAGAATGCTGATTCCTCATCTCCCCAGTTTAGATAAATTTCAAAACTTATAGCTTTAAATTAATATAGAAATCCAGTCCTTATTTGCACTGTTAGAAACAAAAATTGTGGGAAGGAAGAACTGACAGCATTCTATGGGAATAAAAAAAAAATTTAAAAAATAAGTTATCTATAACAGAGCGACAGGTAGGGATAGACAGAAGCTAAGAAAGAATGAGACAGAGAAAGGAAAGAGAGAGAAAGAGAGAGTTGCTCACTACAGGTGCAGTGCAGTCCAGTCCATATTCTCATTTGATTTACTGGAGCAAAACTAAATTAATATGTTTCTGGCTAGTGTTGAGAAACAAAACCTGGACTTACAAATTATTCTCTTTGGCATTTGGTTAAAAGTCATCTAAAATAAAACAATTTTTCTATTTTTATACTTTCAGAGTTTACTGGGATTATGAAGAGACAAGTGCACTACGGCAGTTGTTATATGCACAGACAGTCAGGGGAGATGTTTTACTTTATGCAGTTGATGATGAAGGAGTTACAGAAACACTTCACATCTCTCAGAGCAAATTACTCAATAGTACCAAGTCAGCACAATCCAACAAAAGTAAGTGACTGTTGTTGTTTGAGGATTCAGTAGCTTTTTTGATATTTGTCTGTGAAACCTCTATCATAACATAATACATGTAATAGAGACAATTTACTTAGCCTTTCTTTGTTTTTTATTAGGTTTGCCATTTGTACCGTTTTCACCATGGCATACAAAAATCTTCTCATAGCATCACTTATTGGAATTTCCATCCACTACATGGCACAGATATTAAGATCTCTGGTTTATATTGAAATTTTAGTGAAAATCAGTATTTTGTCAATATATCTTTTTATATACAAAGTGGTGGACTGATATTAGGTTCACTGCAAATGTGTAAAGAATCTCCCAAAATTGCTTTGAACTTTGTCAGGTTCATAATGTTACTTGAAGGAATTTCATATGCAGTCAAGATATTAGATTACTGTCGAATCCACTCAAGCTGCACTCTGATAAAATGTTTCATATAAATCGAATAAAAAAAAATGAAACAATATTTTTGTTTCTTCTTTATGCCTATTAAATACATAAATCGAAGCCCCATCATGCCGCCACAAAGGTGAAAATCAGCTATTGTCATCTCCATGTGGTTTCCACCAATGTGGATGCTGGCAATTTGAAAACAAAGGAGACAGCACAGTGGATTGGGCAATAGCGGTTAGACAATGTATTGTGCCCTCTGCATAGAGTCAGCAGGCCATATGTTCAGTGTGTGTGTGTGTGTGTGGGGGGCTTACCAGGGCCAGCGCTGCTGAGCAATCAATCGATAAAACAGTATCCTGGCAGACACTACAGTACCTGTGCAGGTTACATGTATAACGAAGTGTGTAGGTTATGCACTACATATAATACGCTTCACTGGTGTTATGATGTTGGTTCTCATACTGTGAAGGGATAGGCCAGATTCTACATGGTGCTAGTTTTTTTTTCACTTTCAGTTGACTCACTTATATAGACACCCTGACAGACTATGTGAAGGTTTCCTTCAGTGTTTTCAGAGTTTAAACTTTATTAATAGCCCTTTTCAGAGGAAAAATTCAACTGTCCTTTTTTAAAACTAAAGCATTAACAGTCCTTTTCAGGGCTAAAACCTACTCATCAACCGCTCTTTTCATGGCTAAAACTAACACAATTCTACTTCTATTTTTCTTTACATTACTTTTGCTTTCAATGCAGCCCTTATTAGGACTAACAATTCAAATTATACTAGAGAGCTTGAGTTTAAGATAAACACAGAGTTCGGGAGCTATAAAGGGAAATACTCGGGTAATAAAATAATTAAAATATTGCCTCATTAGTCGTTTGAGAGACAGAGAGATAAAAAGAGACTGTATATTATAGTAGCCAAAACCTGAAATAGTCCACTGCATGATATTCCATGTAACCATCTACACGTTTCTTATATCCATTTATTAAATAAAAAAACAACAACACAGGGCTGATAGCATTGCTTATACTTTTTAGCTTGTTTTTTTGTTTTTTTCACTAAAGTATATAATTTTTTTCTACAAGATTTATTTGAACATGTATATGCATATAAGTGTTTTTGTCACTGAGTGAGTAAATGAAACAAATGCTGGGGCAGATAAGAATTACGGATAAAAATGTCGTACAAAAATATATACCATGACTGTTTTCATTTCTCAGTCTACTATAGGATGATTTTGCACTGCTTGGCAGCATCTATTTTTCTTTTTTCCGTATTTAGGAGAAGATACAATTGGAGAAAAACTTGAACTGGTGGGCTGTGATCGTGGTCAGATCTTTCTGCATGGGAACTTGTGTCTCTTTAGTCTTCAGACACCAGCATCGGAAAGTAGTGGCAGTGGTCACTTTAAGTGTACCATCCCATTACCCCAGTCAGCAACTCCAGAAACACAGTGTTCACCACAAGCCTCCTCCAAAATAGCTGCATCAACATACCAAATTGTGAATGGGTCTGTTGTCTTATTTGATCATCAGGCAAGCAGGATAGGTATCCTTTTTTTTAACTTGCCAGAAGCGTGACAGACATGACTTAGGATTATTAAACAGCCCATAGAAAAAAAAAAGCATTACATGTGCATGCTCTATATATTTACTTACCAGTATAATAGTCTCATTCTAAGAACCTGCCACCAAGAGCCGAATCTGCCTAAGAACCTGTCTCTGCACTGAAATGGAAATGTTTGTCTATGGTTTACCTCTCTAAAAACCTGTTCCTTAATAAAAAAATCCATATCAGGCTAAGGCACTTGAGTACTCATGGTGTAATTTCATGTCAGAGAAACGCGCAGTGGTAGGTGTGCAACAAAATGGGGAGAAGGTAGAGGGAACAGGGATATGAGGAGGGGAAGAAAAGACTGATGTATGACTAGCCTGTAACCATTTCTTTGCTTAGTAACACGAAATGCACCACCCAAGATTGGCTCTGTGTATAAGGAAGAATAAGTTTAGCCTTCTGACTTGTCAGTTGTGTTCTCTGTTTGGTTGAACTGGTTATTTTTAAACATCTGAGTCATTTGTGCAAGTGTGTATTGTAACATAGCAGTCTGTTATTTTCATTTCAATAATGACACCGTCATGTGGAAGCTCACTCACTGTTTGAATGTGGAACATTGTTGATGAAATTGTACACCAAGAAAGATCAGAAATTGTAAACTCTAATTGCTAAATACATACACAATGGAGAAAGCTGTTTTTTTTTTTTCACATAGATAAAATTTTAACTAATTGTAGAAGTCAGAAAAGTGGTCAGATGTGTTGTGTAACTTTTCAGTTCACCTGAGTCCATCCCTCTAAGAGATGTCTTTTTATATCTTGCGATGACCAAGCTCTTAAGCGGAGACTATTGTAGTGTGAAATGATTTAGAATCATCAAACTGTCCATGGAAAAAAAAAAAAGGAAATTACATGTACTCCCAGACATGAAGTAATCTCAGACATGAACGACATTTCACAATTTAGATTTTTGTTCCATGTTAATCAGAATATCTGAAAAATCTATCCTGTTTCAGATTACAACTGAAACTCATGTAGATGAGGTTTTGAATTGTTATTAACTGTTTCACTGCTACGCCAATTTTGCAATCCCGTTCTAGGCATCAGTGACGGATTCAATTTTGATCACTACTAATCCTGATCTCCACTCAGTCCTGCCCACAGTGAGCGAGCCAGATAGCATCCATCCTGTACTTTCCCACAGACAATCAGAGGTGTCAACTGTTTAAGTTTACTAATTATTACATGAATAAGAAGATTATTATGCCTAATTTTGACTCATTACCAGGCATGTGCCTATCATCAACTTGCTGCAAATATCAGAGATTCTGTATGTAGATGTGAAGTGCTGACCACTGGTCAGAGCAGTGGATCAAAGGGGAAAAAGGAATGGGTTGTTGGGCAGCTGATCTGTGAACAATAAGATTGTACGTGGTATGACCTCCCAAACATGAGATGCTCTATATAGATGTATCTGCTACTGTTGTTGGCAGTGGGGTAGTTAAGATATAGATTCACTGTTGGTCTCTCTCCCATTCTTTTTGTCCCTCTTCCTTGTACCTTTATTTTTCTGTAAAAAAGAAAAGTTGTTAACTTTAGAAAACTTTCTGCAGTTTTCAACAATTAAAAGGTCGTGATTCAACTCTGTATGATTGAATGATTATGTGTTTGATCATGAAAAGCTGTACAGTATTTTGATAATTTATCCTTAATTTACTAACAGACATGTATTCTACATCCTCGGGCAGTTGTATTTATCAGATGGACCTGGTTCCATTGGGAGTGGATGTGCAGAATATTTTGGACTGGAGAATGTCATCTGACTTGTCAGTTCTGATGCTGCTTTTGACAGATTGGCGTGTGATCCAGGTCAATGTCAGTGCTTACTTCCGTCATCATTCCACTTGTGTGAACTTACTAGATCTCAGAGATGAAGATGAAGCTTTTGATCATGAGTACCTTAGTTATAACTTGTGCCGGTACGGTGATAATTCCTGGAAACAGGAAGTAGTCAGCCAGCATATTTTTCAGTCCCAAATGAACTTGAAAAGGCCTAAAACCTGTTCAGCTTTGAAACAGCCCATTGGATTTAAATTAAGCAAAAAACAGAGTCAGAAAAAGTCAAAGGAACCAGAGTCCAATGCAGCATCTTACATGCGAATATTACAAATAGAGGAAAAAGAACGAAAGAACAGTTGGAAACTGGAGAATATGGATGCATCATCTGATGTCTTGACTCTCGTTCTGAAGAAACGTATGCCATCAGGCAGGAGTGGCTATTCCAAAGCCATCTGTTTTGTTAACTTTAAAGATCAGGCTGTGCAACTTCACCAGTAAGTTTTTATTTCTTTCACTTATAGGTCAAGGTCATATATTTCCATCTTTCAATTTTCATTTATCTCCCCCAACCCCACCCCACCAAAAGAGGAAAAGCATATGAGGATCCATTAAAAAAGTACTCTTTCTCAATAAAATGACTATTGCAAGAGCAATTAAAATAATGACACAGACCATATCTAGTAATTCTTTTAAAAAATAAACAGTTGTGAAAGTCTCTATGCTCTGTTGGAATCATTTTGTGGCAAAGTTTGTTATAAAGCAGCCATTGCTGTTCTGAAAATGTATGAGGCAAGAATGCATTTGAATTGGGGAGAATAATGTAGAAAGTTTGAGCTTCAGTGCAACTTTTGATGATTCAGAAATTATCTGTTTGTATTACCAGTTAAAAAGAAGAACAAGAATGATAATGACCTTCTGATTGTTTACCCTCAGCCTGAGTGAGACGACATCAGTGGTCCTGTCTAACAGTCCCACCTGTTCTCACATACTCATATCAGACAAATGTTTGATGTTCATTTCCCCACAAACCAAACTCCAAAAGGATGACCTGATAACATGGGTGAGTGTTTGATGCCAAATATTTTCATTTTGGAGTTAAACTTCATCTCGGTGCTTTACTGCTGGCTATTACTGCGCACTGTGATAACATTTTTCGTTCATTTTGGAGGTAACAGCTAGTCGTTAAAGTATAGAGCAAGAAATAGCTGGAGTAATTGTGATTGCAAAGAGAAATCAGGGAGGACATGGGAAAAGTGGAATGAAATACACACATGCACCTAAATATGCATAACTCAAACAAATCATCAGCTTTAAGTACATCGACAGATTATGCTCAGCATTTACCCCATTCCCTAAGTTTGGTTGAGAAATGTACCTAACCATACTAGCCACATTTTGTGATTATGTTGATGTGGATCTTCTATTTTACGTGTAGAATACAAAACTTCAAAGCATGATTTCCCCAGATTACAAAAGGAGGAGATAGAACAACTGTGAAGTGAGGTGATGAAATTGTAAATACTTAAGCATGCAATTACACACAGACACACCTGCAACAAGAAATCTAGGAGATTGAGCTCATCATGTTAAGGTTTTTCAATGAAATTTAGTTTATGCAAATGCAACTTAGTAGTTGCTTTATAGATGAGTTAAACACAAGCCTTGGAGTCTTATATTTTACTGGTTGTAATCAGATTTATTGCATGCAGGCAGCCTGTGAGTGTAATTAAGCCAGCAGTTTTATTATATTAATGCATAGATAAACATAATCGGTTGACCCTATGTTTGCAGTTACACACAGACACCCCTGCCACAAGAAATCTAGGAGATAGAGCTCATCATGTTAAGGTTTTTCAATGAAATTTAGTTTATGCAGCTAGATGTTACTAGCTCTTATAGATGAGTTATATACAAGCCTTGCAGTCTTATATTTTACTAGTTGTGATCAGATAAATTGCATACAGATTGCCTGTGAGTTTAATTAAGCCAGAAGTTTCATTATAATGCATAGATAAACATAATCGATTGACCCTATGTTTGCAGTTACACACAGACACACTTGCCACAAGAAATCTAGGAGAAAGAGCTCATCATGTTAAGGTTTTTCAATGAAATTTAGTTTATGCAGATGTATCTGAGTAGTAGCTCATATAGATGAGTTATATACAAGTCTTGCAGTCTTAGTGATCAGATAAATTGCATACAGACAGCCTGTGAGTGTAATTAAGCCAGAAATTTCATTATATTAATGCATAGATAAAATAATTGGTTGACCTTATGTTTGTTTGCTAAGTAAATGATTATCATATATTTCTAGATGATGTCTTATAGTGGTCCCAATGCAGCCGATAGCCTTTGCCAAGCCAATCAGTGGACTCGTACTGCTGTACCACTTCAAGCTCTGGAGTCAAGTCTGCAGCAGAGACAATTGGACACACTAGCATTCTTCTTCAAATCAAAACAAGGATGTGAGCACATTGCCTTATGTTTTCCTGAAAAACTTAATGTCTTGGATTCAGTCTTTTCATTAGATCATTACTGATGATGTATCACATGGCTAGGACTGTTTCTTTTATGTGGTTCTGATTCTGGTTTTCCGGTTTGGTCCCTTTTGGCGTGTCCCTAGGGATGGTGCCACATCGGGATATCTGGCTATTGCATTTGTTTTGCTTTGTTGCATGTCAGAGTTTTGCCCCCTGCAGTAGCATTTGTCCTTAGGCCATTCTGTGCCATCCGTCATCCGCTCGCCAAGTGCCATCGTACTCAGGGATGCGTTACCCTCGACTGAGCATCACTTCCCCCCCCAAACAAATAGCTTACCAGAAGGATGTGAGAGTTAGAGGAGGATAAAGAGATTGTTGAAAACATTCATTATCTGTTTCATATTACAGGCTTCTTCTAGCAACTGTTGGGTTATCTGTCACGTATGTTTTTATCTCAGATGGTCTTGACAGTATTGTTTAAGACAACCAAAAAAGCAAAACCTGTAATCTCAGATATGAAACATCCATGAAATCCTGAGTATGTTCGATCAAACTTAAAATTCAGGAAGAAGCTTCCTTCAAAAAAAAAATTAGGACAGAAAGATATAAAAATTTGTTTGTACCATCATCAGTAGGATTGTTGCAGAATCTGAACGAATGGATGTAAATGTAAGTGTTTGCACATTGTTCATGCCATATTGTCATATGTATGTATGAATTTATGTTTGTTATATATAGGCATGTAGGAAGGTAAGAAAGATATGCATGTGGGGTGGTGTGGGTGTGAGTGGGTATGGGTGGATGTGTGTGTGCATGTATGTCTGTATGTTTGTACATATGCATGTGGCTGTGTATGTATGTGTATGTGGCTATGTGTGCTTGTGTCTGTGTGTCTCTGGTACATATGTATGAATTTAAAGATATGTATGTATATATGTCTCACGCCTAGGGCAAATGAGTCGGAGGTCAATCTGAAAGATTTCAAGTTATGGCCGTTTTTAACTATTTTCCCACTAGATACCAAAATGTTTTATTTGTTTCCACAAAATGAAAATTCAACCTTTGCTAACCAAGAAGAACAATTTTGGTATCTCAGTCAGAAAATAGTTAAAAACAGCCGTAACTTGCGACCGCCTGGAACAACTTCTGACTCATTTTCTC
Source organism: Peronia verruculata (assembly GCA_038406235.1). Lineage (NCBI taxonomy): Eukaryota > Metazoa > Mollusca > Gastropoda > Systellommatophora > Onchidiidae > Peronia > Peronia verruculata. The sequence continues at coordinate 13,330 of JBCAUA010067933.1, forward strand.
TGAGCGTGAGACATATGGTGTGCATATGGAAATTGTTAATGTGTTTTCGTGTTGTGTATTCTTCATATATGTTTTTGTTTCAATTGTTTTCTGCACTGGACAAAATCTATTTCCTTGTGGACAAATAAACTATTCGTATTCTTAAAAATTCATTTCTTCATAGAGAGTTGTATTACTGAAAACTTCTACTTATGGTATGAAGGTGCATCAGAAGTTCTGTTTTGACTCTGAGGAAATTTGAAATTTGGTAAATGTAAAATACATTTTGAAAAGAATGCCCCGGCCCACTAGATATTTTCATATTGGCACATCATTAAGCTTTGATAATGAAATGAGATGGCAGAACTAATCAGAAGTCAGAAACATCATTTGGACACTTCAATGTTCTGTTGCTGACAAGTTTAATTTTGCCCATAAATATTGTCCTATGTTTATTGACTTCTGCTTATGACCAACTGAACTTGTGTTTCATTTTTGAATATCAGTATTCAGTGCTGCTGTGCAGAGTTACACCAGTGCCATGCTCACCAATGAGATGCGACAAGTAGAAGCCTCTGTCAGACTGGTGATAGCCACTGTCCAAGCATGCATGGCTGACACACAGGCTAAAATGTTTGCTGAGCGCTTGTTGTCTTTGACCCTGGATTTTGTTTATGGGCTACTTGAGGATGCTAGACAAGTTCTTCCATCAAGAGAACAGCAGAATGTGAGCTTTCACTTGTTGTAAAGTTATATGAGTAAATGTTATCATACTTTCTTTATTGGAATTTAAACTGCTACTGACTATGAATGAACTGTGACGAAACAGAAAGCTTGTTTTCTTAGTACTAGCAGATGTGTTAACGTTATTTAGAATGTCCACTTTGCCAAAACTGGCGTTTCATAAAATTTGCTTCTTGATTATGTATGCGAACCTCAGATCAGTTCAATGTACAAACACTTGAATTATTCAACAGTGAGGAATGACATGACAGACATTATGTTTACCTTGGTGCATATTTATCACATGTGTTTACATTAACATATTGATAAAAAGATTGTTTACCATTATATATTCAGACTTATCATATGTTGCAACGCAGCAACCTTTTAATCTGACTTTCCCCTCATTTCAGAGGACAGATGAAAGAAATAGAGAAATTGAAGAAAGTTGTCGGGCCCTTCTGACTCACATTCCTGCACTGCGCAAATGTATGCGTGTTCTTCAGTGCAGAGGTTCTCAAAATGTGACCCCTAACAAGACCACGTCAGTCTCCAGGGCACAGAAAGAACAATCAGAGGTACTCCTTTCATCAGTAGATGTGATTTTTTGTTCCATTAATATGTGATATGGGTAAGCTAATTTTTTTTTTATTGTTGTTGTTGTCAATTTTTCTGTAAAAGAGAGAGATAGAGAGATAAAGAGAGAGTATGGGGAGATGGAGGAATAGATATTCAGCAAAAGGAAGACTTAGAGAAGGAGACAGAGAGACTGTCAATGCATATGATTCAGTGGTATATTTAAAAATTTAATTACTGATAAGTGTTCAGATCAGTCAGCTGTTAGAATAGATTTATATACTCCATGTTCTACTTGACTCTCTTGCCAGTTGAGTAGACTAAATGATAAATTTATATGAACAGAGATCATTGATGGAACAAATGACAGTTTGTGAATGCATTTCAATAGTGTGGATGATCAGATGCTGAACAGAATGTTTGACTGATTAAACAATTTTGTTTTATTTAAACTTTCAGCCTGAAGTGGAAGTATATTTGAAAGAAAACAAGCTATCCAAGCTACAATCGATTTTGCTAGCAGATGAAAAAAACATAAAGCTTCATTACAGAGAGCTGCTTGTGGAAATGTTGGATCTGGTCAAAGGTCATTTGCAAAGAAAGGATATATCTGCTTGCCAGCATATCCTGAACAACTTGGTATGTCAATGTTTTTAACACTCAGACTGGTGTTATTGTCTGCAATGAATTGTTCATTTTTTAAAAGTTTTTCTGAAATATGAAACTGAATTATAGTACAGTGGTCTCCACCTAAGAATTCTCCGTCTAAGAGCCCGGTGCGCCTAAGAACCCGCCTCTGCTGGGAAACAGAATTTTTCCGTTCCAGGTGCTCCCAAATTAAAAATCGGTCTAAGAGCCCCGTGTCGGACCAAGATACCCAAGTACTTTTGGTGTAATTCCACATCATACTGTCTACTGAAGGGAAACGCACAGTGCTAGACGTGCAGTATAATGGGGACGGGGTGGAGAGAACAGGTAGACAAGGGAATGGAAGTGATGGTTGATGTATGACTGCATAATCAGGCCAATTGTTGACTAACCCGTAACCATTTGAGACGCGACGCGATGAAATCAGGCGCTCGTCAAACTGAGCCAACCGGAGAAATCGCACAATTTTCAACAGTGAATGAATTTTTAGTGTATTTTTATTTTCTTCACCAAACCCTTCTATGTCAATCTAAACATGCATTTCAGAATTCAACTGACTGAAATGGAGCAAGTAAAGGCCAAAAAATTGTAATTTAGTGGCATGGCCTAACAAAGGTAAAGAGGGATTTATAAAAGTGATTGGCCATTTTCTCACTAAATTCAGCTGCAGCAACCGATCACCCCCATCGTCTTTAATTGCCAATATCTCAACTTCTAATTAAGGTAGACCAATACTTTTTTCACACACTGAAAGAGAAATGAATAGTCTTCACAGTGATACCAATAACTCCATATGCTCAAAATTTGATGAGCGCCTGATTTCATCGTGTCACGTCTCATTTCTTTGTTGGACAACATGAGGGACAGCATTTGTGATTGCCTTTGTGGACAAGGAGGTGTAAGTTTAGCCTTCTGACTGGTCAGCTCTTTTCCTCATTTGGTCAGTCTGTAAATACTTGAGTCACTCGTGTGAGAGTCCGTGGGGTAGCATAGCAATATCATGTTTTCAACAACGATACCGTTATGTGAAAACTCACATGGCGTTTAGGTGCTGAGCAGTATTGATGTAACTATATGCTCAAAAGATCAGGAATTGCTACATCTAATTGTAACACATACAGTGAAGAAGGCTGTAATTGCATTGGTAAATCTTTAACTAACGGCAACTATCAACCATCCCTAGTAGTGAAGACAATCTGTGGTCAGATGAGTTGCGTAACTTTTCAATTCGCCTAAGAGCCCGCTTTTATTGTCTCCGACAATCAGGTTCTTAGGCAGAGACCACTGTATAAATTAGGGGAGGCAGAACACTTTCTAAACCGTCCACAAAAGTGTTGCAGTTAGTGTAGATAAGAAAATGATATTATATTTTTTATTTTATCAAAATGGGATGGGAATTCTGAATTGATATCCAGTGACCTGTGTTTTTTTCAATGAAATGTTACATCTGCATGTCACATTTTCTGTTTTGGTTACTTGAAATAATATTTACCTTTTTTTTTTTTTTTCTCAATATTAAGTGGAAGAAACATCAGTTAATGAATATTAACTATATGTTTGAGCAGGGCTGTGATGTCTCCTCCACACTGTGGTCTCTAGCTCAGTTTTATGCAGGCAGATCTCTGCAGCAGTTCATCACCAGTGAGCTCTCCACAGCTGCTGCCCTGAGTCCAGCACAGAGACAGGTTGTCCAGTACTTGGAGCAGCTGTACAAGGCTTACCCAAATAAATCCTTTAGCTCAACCATGAAGTACAAAGTGCATGACCAAACAGGGTAAGCAGTCCTTTGTGGGTTCCTCCTTGGCGATGCAGTAAGGTCAATCTTCTTTGTCAAAAGCAAATGAAAATAAATTTGTCTTATCTTTTTCTTGTAATTTCCATATATATTTTGTTCAGTTGACATTACAGGACTTAACCAATACGTCTTTTTTAACTTGAGGGATGAAGTTCATAGAGCCTAATCAGAGCCTAATTACTGTTTTGTAACATTTTTAATCTTGCGTCCACTGACAGTGACTGGTTTCATGGCTTCCCATTTGTTTGCTTTACTTTTATGTTAGTTTGCAGAACTGTGTGTCTTTTCACCTTAGCCAACAATAAAGAAAGGAAAACATATGTTTTCTCATTTTCCTCAATAGTAAAGTGTGGCCAGATAAGGATGATCCACTGAAAGAGACTGTGTTTGCAAGTGGATTGTTCCTGCTGTCTTACTGCGGAGAGTTTGCTCACGGAAGTCGCACAGACTCCACAGACCAGCAAGAAAGTGACCTGTATTCTGCCATCCTCTTGGCATGGTTGGCCAGATGGACAGATGAAATGAAACAAGCTGTGATGATGGATGCTCATTTTTTAGCACTGAGTAAGTTACAGATACCAGCATTTTATTAAACTTTATTTCACAGCTATTCTGTATGAAATTGTAGACTAGAATTAGAATTTCTATGAACTTTTCAACCCTGTATTTATTTATTTTTTAATTCAGTCACTAGAGAAGAAAGTACAAAATATAGAAAAACATGGTTAGAGTTTATAAAACTGATTACTCAGATTTAAAGTATATTAATTGTTAAGATCAGTAATATTTATGTCTGTTTAAATTATGATATTCATTGTGAAAAAACATGTCTTTTGAGAAAAATGCTCCTAAAGATATATTTGTCTTGTGACAACTTTTGAGGCTTTATTGTAATCTATGGCCTATCAGACTACAATAAAGATGTATAGCAGTGCAGTTTGCAACAAGCATGAAGAAAATCCCAGTATATTGTGTTATTGAGATGAATATATTATGTTTGTTGATATAGATGATGCCAAGACAGCACTGAAGTCAGACCCAAGCACAGCATGGCAGTTTATAATCTCGCACAATTTGTTGGATATTGCATTGTCATTAGTTGAATCAGTATCCAAAGAAAAGGATGTTTCATTGCCAGGAGATGCAACAAACCATCTGCATCTAGGGTGGTCTCATCTGAAAAAGGAAATAACTAGAGAATTGATCAGGTAAAATGTTAGTCTCCACTTTGGAATTTTTTTCTTTTCAATTTCTTCACTCATTTAAGCATGCTACAGTTTGTTCACTAAAAACAAATAGAATATCGACAGATTTGTTTTTTGCCACTCATGAGACTGTTTCATGAATATTTCACTGGTGCTTATAATTATTCCTATAATGCAGTGCAACTTCTTTAGGAAAGACAAGTTTACACGGGTTGCTTTCTGAATTTCCTAAAGAAAAAAAAAAAAAGAAACCCTTATTCTCTCATGCCATCTACAGGCAGGAGAAGCTGAACCTGGATGCTCTGGACTCTCAAGGAGTTGATCTTTATTCCTTGCTGGTGTTACTAGGAGGTCCTCTGAAATCACCTCATCCCTTATCCTATGCTGGCTCCACCCGCTTGAGTACATTCCACACTGACTTCCTTTCACATTGTGTCAGCGCAGATTTACAGTTACCTTTCTGGATGTACTGTGCTGTGCATAAGTAGGTCCTACAATCTTATGGACTTTAGAAGCACTTATCAGTTTTTGTAGTATTAAACTGGAGGAATTTTTTCTTCATCTGAAACTTTTATCATATTCACTCACATGAATAAATGAGGGCATACGTATTTTCAGACATCTTTAAGGAACTGTGGGATAGGAATCTAAGACTTGTTGCTGCTTCATTTTTGTTAGGTATAATAACTTATACTGAAATGTATTAAGTAACTGTAATAACTTATATTGAAAAGTATTAAGTCACATAATTATTGGTTGTGTTAGAAACAGTTGAGAGGCAGTTTGAATATGTTTTATGAATTCCACTGATAATAGATTTTCAGCCACACAGACTTATGATATAGTGTGTCATGTATTCCTTTGCCTTATTCAGCATCAAGCCATCAGAGATTCATATCAGCCAAAAATGTTCTTGGCTTACCCTGTTTCAGACTCTGTACTCCATCCCCAGACACCCAACAGGTTATTCTCTTGTCTGTGAATGTCAGCTTGCTGTTCTAAAATAACTTACATGCTATTTTGTGAAAAGAATGTATAGTATTTGCAAATGATTTGAGATCATCAGTATTCACTCAGAATTCACTTAAATTTTAATTATGAACACTACAAAGAAAAATAATGAACACATCAATTTGATTTTTAGTTTATGTCTAACTTGATGGAATTATTTTCACATTTGAAGGTGCTTAACTAAAAACTAACCAGTAAAAAACTTTAAATGACCGTAACATTCATCATAAATTCACACTATATAAATAACTGCATTATGCTTGGTGTCTTAGCTTTAAAATCAGGTCCAGGAGAAGAATAAAAAATATTGAAAAATGCCATAAGCGGGTTTCACTGACAGATTATTTTAATTTTTCTCTTTGTTTGCAGACAAACATTTGATGCTGTCAGCTAGTCTGATAGCTGCAGCTGATCTCTGGTCCTTTTCCTCGGGTGAGATGACCATACAGATGATGCTGGAGAAAAATCAGATTCTTGCTGCAGTGGGGACATTGAGCTATATGACTGAGGTTAGTTCATTTGTATGACCTTGTGGGTTGAGGATGAATGAGAGATTTAACATCATGGGGTGACTTGTTAGAGATAGAATGTAGAATGACTGTGGTTTGTTTAGTGATTGTAATCACAGGGGACAGTTATAACTTCCTTTTTCTTTTTAGCCAATTAGCCAAGGAGATGCTTGATCTTGTGAGTATCCACTAAAGGATATAATATCAGACACCTTGCAGTTACGAATGTTTTTTTGCAGTTTTGGTAATGGTGCTCGGTATCTCTACACATTAGGCATATTGCCTATGCAGACAAGCCTGCTTATTAATTGTGCCCAGCTTTCCATCATTTTTCTCAAATGGTTGATCTCTCATTCCTATTTGATATAGATGATTCAAAATGAAGTATTATGCATTGTTACATAGTCAATTTGAATGTGTGCTTAATAAATGCACTGTCTACTTGTTCTAGGAAAACCTAAATTTGGATGTAGCATCTGTGGAGAAATATCTTCGCAAGTTTCCAAAACTTATGGCAGCCTTACTTCCAGATGGGCAGGGAACATCAGCCAAGCAAAACACCACAGTCTATCAACTGCTCATGGTATTTGATCCAAAATGTTAATCTTTAACACAGAATGCATCCTACTGAGGCCATTGAATTGTGAAAATAACTGAAGTCTTTACATTGCGCTGTCAAAGTGTTTTTTTTTATCATTGATGACAGGAAATACAGTTGAGTTGTAGTCAGAAACAGGATCATAGAACTTGATTGTTTAGCTTTGATGGTCAGGTTTATATCACAGTTTTATCATGAGGTGAGCATTATGGTTTGGGACATACATGATTCATAGCTTTGTATTGTATACTCATGCTGTACTTACTTACTTACTTATCCGAACCAGCGGTCATTTGAGCTTTGGCTCTTCGACCTGACGCTGTGGAAAAATAAATGTATGTCTTCTTCAGTTGTTGAGGGGTTGAGTTCAAGGTGTTCCAGGGATCAGGTTGGGGAGGGAGATATTCTTTGCGGAGGTCTTTGAGTGCTGCACATTCGAATAGTAGGTGATGTGTTGTTTCATATGGTGATACTCATGCTGTAAATGTGGCTAGAATTGGGTTCCTTTCATCATATGTGAATTCTCACTCTCAAATATAATTATGCCTCATTAACGTTTTTCTGTCAGTTTTGATTTGAGTGGGCTTTCCTAAAAAAGCTGTATATGAAAGCTGCATCAGTAATATGTTTTGAAAGTTTCCCATATTTACAAATGCTCTTCTGCATGTCCAAGGGCACAACACGGTTTGATCTGAGAAGATTATTTGGATGGCACTCAACAAACAGTTATGCCAGAGAAGGTTAGTGAATGTCCTAGTAAACTGACTTTGTTATGTAAATGAAAAACTTTTTTTTCCTGGATAACTTGTCTGATGTAGTTGTAAGGACATTCAACTATTAAAATATAACTTTTGTAGGAGTGGACCATTGCAAACTAACTTGCTATTTTGTTCATTAAAACTGATTGGTGTCTGGAAAAATTGAAAGCGCTAATTAAAAATCTTATGTCGCTATTTGCTGCTCTTGTTTCAGAAAGTCCCTCAGTGATGCCACACTTCTCTGAGCCCAGCATTACAGGCTCCACCAGCAGGCAGAGAAAATTAGCTTTTCCATATTACCTCAAACATGGCCGCCCAGTCTTTGCATTTCTTTCCTTCTTAGCAGAGGAATTGGACAGAAGAGATTCCATGCTTTCGCAAAAAAGGTATATAACTTTTCTTGATGTTTATGTTTACTCTATTTAGCTGTGACAGAGGAGCAGGACACAGGAAACTTTTGCTTTTTAAATTTAAAAAAAAAGGCACAGTTGTCTCTGCATGAAAATCTGATCAATATGAAACCAAAAAAGATAGACTTGTAGGTGACTGGTTTGTTAAGCAGACTAAAAGGATGTGTAGCTCATTGATTCCTGTCTAGACTGCTTTGACATTGATCTTTAGCAATATCTGTCTGTGTGTGTTTTGTTTTTAACAGTCCCTGTTCTTTCTTGATTATACTTTCATCAATTATGCCCAACTTTTTTATAAAGCAGCCCAGGTTGTGAGGTGCCAGTTTCTTAGGTGGAGACAGCTATACATCTGTGTATTAAAAAATAAATCTTTCATTGTCCAATTTAGCTCCCTTGTGCATTTTCTTATTTTTCTGATTTCTATTGTGTGGAGATTTCTGTCCCCATAGAGGCATTCTCTCAGAAAAGATATTTTGTTGGCATATAATTTTATCAATCTTTTTTTTTTTTTTATTGAATCATTGCCCTCCTGGCTGCTTTACCGATGTAACTTTCTCAAACTGCATATCACCAGGATCCAGCAAGCCTGTGGAGCAGCACTGTGGATTGCTTGCCAGAATTTCAACACACCTTACATCAGCAGTGCCTGTGTCGTCTTCGTGGAACTGCTTGGTCGGGATAGCTCATTGGTGAGGACAATGATCCACTCGGGCCGTATGCTGTTGGCTCACAGGCATCGCAGTGTTGGTGGCGGGGCGGAGGCAAGGAAAGATCATCTGAGAACATGTGCAACGGAGACAGGTGACCTGCTGTTTGTGGGATTGAAATAATGTATTGCATGACCAAATGAAATGAGTCGGATGTCAAATTTTTATGTACAAGAGTTTATGGTGTCAGTTGGAAAGGTCATGAATATTTAACTTCAGTGAAAACAAAAAAAAAAAAAAATTATAAGTTTAGGACCTGTCTATGATGAGGTATTTATTTTTGAAGTTAACATCTGTGACCCCATTATCAGTGATTTTGACTTTTTTTCAGTGAAACTCACTTTGATATTTATTTAATTTCACCTGATCATGCAACCTTTTATATGCAGTTTAGATGTACAGAAAAGAAGTTGGCTCTCTCACGTAAAATTTGGCTTGTCAAATTCCAGTTTTATGGGCAGATATAAAAACAGTGCCGTCTGTAAAGACACCTCAAAATACATTTTCACTCTGTGACTCATTTTTTTCATGATACACACTAAATGTATGAATATTGGGCATGAACTTTATAACATTTTACTAAGTTATTTCACTTGGAAATATATGAATGAAATAATGACGTAGATCAGAATGATTTCCAAACTCGATAAATGAAAGAGATCATAAAATACACTCTAACACAGTTAAAACGAAATTTGTGGGGAATGGAAATCATTTAATTCTATTGCTGTTTTGTTGCATGCAAAGAGGCTAGATTGAAACAAGGAGGCAAGTTTAATTATTGAATTACCTCCCCTGATTGAAGAACCATTGGACCGCACTGCTACTTAATGTCTTAAGGCCACTTGGTTGTTCTTGTTGTTGTTCATATAAAATGTGTGGTCATGTAACTGCTATGTCGTGTGTTTGTTATTTTTCTTCGTTTTTTTTTTTTTCCAAAATTCTTTAAAGTGGACTTTGGAATGACATACTTTCTGCAGATATCCAACTTTTCAGTAAACCTTCATCAACTTCACAAATCAGTGTCCTTTTGAACTGCAGCGATAAACCTATTCTACGTTTCAACATGTTTAGTTTTGATGAATTCATCATTGATTGCCAGCTTATATCTAAAATAGCTTTTCTAGTCAACTTAAAATGCACAGTTTTCAATATGATTTGGAAGGATACCTATCGACTTTTGAAAACTGGCTTTCAAGAAACGCTGAGAAGGGCGACTGACTGAATGTCTGCAAGTGGAAGTGTGTATAGTTTATTATTGAAAAGACAAAGGCAAGCCATCTTCTGACATGGTTTACAGTGTACTGAGCCTTTCAGCATCCTTGAGGGTGTTATCTCAACTGAATCCTCTGATACCGTGGTTGTGTGACTATAAATAGTGATGAAATTGTAATAGCTCTACGCATGCACATAATAGGTAACACCCTTTCACGGTACATCATACTCGATTGAATGTAGAAAAATGCAAACGGGAAAAAGAAAACAGTTCATTGTAAGTGTAGTTTTCGTATCAGCCCATCATTTTATTTTTTTATAAGTATAAGAAATTACACAGCAAGAAACTGTTGCCAAAGAATCTTTCTTAAGAACGCAAGTTTCTTTTTAAGCATTTTCTAAATGACCGTGTTAGAGTGTAGTGAAATAATTTACAAGATAGATTAATTACAGCAGCAAGGAGCCATTAATCCAGCATGTATTTGTCAAATATGCGACTCTGACAGACATTCTTGATAAGAATCTGAAGTTTTAGGTTTCTAGGTTGTTCTTAAAGGGAGGAACTGTGTTAAGATAGTATTTATTACTTGTAACTGTTAAAAAGTCAGCCTGAATGTATTTAATGAAAATATTTCTCATTTACAGTTTCAGATTTGCAAGCTTGTGTTCGCAGCCAGCAACGTCATGGTCATAAATTGATATCTCTCTTGGAAGCTGCAATTAGAGAGGAAATCAAATTAGAGGGAATAGGAAGGTAAACCTCAGTTTATCTAGGTAGAATTGCTCTAATGTTTTTTTTTTTTGTTTTTTTTTGACAAGGCCCAGTCACATTGGAATTATGAAGAATCACATGTCTAGAGAAAATCACAGGTGTGTGGAAAATTTAAAGTGGCTGCAGGAAACCAGAGATTGCTGACCCTTCGAGTGGATGGAAAAACATCATAGTGGGTGAAATGTCAGAGCACCTGGAGAAAATTACCCGGGTCAAGACAAAATAAATATTCAGCAAACTGGGATTGTTTTTTTGTTTTTTTTTTACAATACCAGAAAGTAATGAGAGAAGAAACAGATGGATTGCAATAAGGTCAGGGTGAGGGTTTTATAGGGATTAGAACAAATTGCATGTGATCCAAAGTGAGTATTCATTATACAGTGGAACTCTCTAAAACCAAAAACAGCTAAACCAAAAACACAGCTGAACCAAAAGAAAAATTAATCCCCATTTTTTACAGAAAAGTTAATCCCCATTTTTTATCTCTTTCACTCTTTGTTAATGGACTAGCGATTTACCAAGGTCAGCATTCGTGGGAACATGGCTGAACCGAAAACAATGACCTTGATTGTAATGAAAGCCAACGACCTATTCTTAATCAGATACGCTTAGTAACTGACAGGCCCTTCTCTCATCATCAGGCCTGAGGCCACCAGCAGGTTTCAAAGACAGAGAGGGTTAAGGGGATCTACCACCTTAAAATGTAAATTTCAGAAAATAAACCCAATGCACATTTTTTTGACTCAGTAATATTATTTAGCAACCAGTAAACACAATTTGA
>JBCAUA010067934.1:0-11108 GCA_038406235.1 Peronia verruculata
CAGGATGTTAGAATGACCGTCAACGCATGCGCGGGATATCTCGTGTTGCTCCGCAATGGAGAGCGGTGTGGTGGAATGGGACACGAAAACTGAGAAATGTACCTGTGTTGGTGGCTCTGTGGGATTCGCTGTGAAAGTTACGGTGAGAGTTGTGAAGAACTATCGCTGTCGGGACTATACAACCCACATAGTTTTGCAAAGTCCCACGTTAAGCTTGACGATGTTTCCCCACCAATATTCGTTTATTGCCAGGTGCGTAGAGGAAATTACACCAGAAGTCACATGGTGAAGCGTTCTAATGACTCCTTCCTTTTCAATCACACTTGGGATGAATATGTCAATAGCTTTTATAGCAATGCAACTGTTGAAAGTGATGGATGGATAGGATTGCAGAACATATACAGGCTGAACACAATTATGAAATTACAAACTTTTATTTTTGTCACCTTTTAAGAAGGTGGTCTGGGACTAACGTATAGGTTCGAGGGTGTGAGGGTGGGCGACAGTTCAACCAATTATCAAATTTCCTACGACACTGTAACAGTTGTGAATGGAATAACAGAGCGTGTTGAAAATGCCTCAGCTATAGTGTCATGCCTGTTTCCTGGATCTCGCATCGCTTTCTCTACACCTGACGTAGACAACGATTTTCGTAATGTCCACTGCGCTAAACAGGCTGGCGCAGGTTGGTGGTTTTCTGAATGTAACTCCAGACCCAGCCATTACCCCCTTGGACTTCGTTACCAAACCGGGCTGGAGGATATGACTGCTGAGAGAATTTATTTTCATAGCTTAAACATTAAATGGGCTAAAAAAAAAACCTGGATTAAAAGACGATTTTCACATTCGCGAACCGGAAATTAAGGGCCGCCACTCACACGGAATTCGGCTTGCCATATACTGCCCTTGGGGTGTCTCAGGTAACCTCCAGTCCAGACAACAATGGGGAAGCGTAACAACTGTTGTGTGACCGGCTGTATGATTCAAAGGAGGTGCAAAAACAAAGTAAATGAAAGATGGGGTAGAAACGTTGGAAAACCCTGTGCATACAATTAGCTCACAAAAGGAGAGTTTCTGCTCGGCTTAGAATGGACCGTCAGGTAAGCAATAACATTTAGCTCCAGATTTAGATCAGTACTCTACGTGTAATTGTTGAAATGTTAACATTTTACCTCGTCCCCTTCTTGTACAAGAAAGTAGATCAAGATTTTGATTGAGATGTAGAGCTGGTAACCTACAAATTACATTAATACAGATTCATTTATCAGAGATCTAAATCTACTTTGGGCTCGGGGTAGAGGGTGTGGGCTACAAAAGCTAGAATCTAAATCTAAATCTAGATCTAAAATCTATCTAGACCTAACATCAAGAATTTTTTTTATTTTTTTATTTTGTTTTTTTAAGCGGGCGGGGGGCGTCCTGAAATGTGGATTTTGCCCAAAAAAACGAGATTTTGCGCTTTTGTTTTCTCTTAAAAGTACTGCTTTTACTGCGTGTAGAAATGTTATCAAAATGTTGCTGTCAGTTCTAACATGTTTGACCAATGGTTATTCAACGGTAGACCTAGCGTATTGTCAATCAGGATTTGGCTCCACCTGACTGCTAAATGAGGCCGTAGATAATAGCCATTGAATATATACAGACAAAGGGTGCAAAAAGCACTTGAATATCTTTCTCCGAGCAATATCACTGGTTCAAGTGTCAGAGATGGACACTGGATGACCACTACGACGCGAGAAAAACTGCTGATCATGCACATTATCAATGTAAGTGCTCTAAAATGACTTTCCTCGTCCTATAAATAACGCACTTTGCTTTCATTCTGCTACTAATAGCTCAGTTGCCGACTATATGTCACAGTATAGGTCAAAACACTCTTGGTTTGCACTCAAAAATGGTATGAGGGACACACAGAGGCTCTCAAGAACCCGAAGTGGTTCTTATAAAGATGGGGGGTAGGGAGCAAAATTCGATAAAAGATATGCCCAGGGAGCAAAAAAAAAACAAACAAAAACGGCAACAAGAGACTCAGAAGTCATGAAAAGAGGACTAGTATATAAAAAAAAAAGCTGTTCCGAAGCTGAAAGCCGAACAGAAAACTCTTCATGTCAATCTTTCGCTGAAAAAAAAAACAACTTTAAACGCGTTTTTTTCTCAAAACCCGTTTTTTTTTTTTTTGAACAGTTTTTTGTTTTGTTTTTTATTTATTGCTAGCTCCTTTTTTGTTTTCAAACCGATTGAAACCAAATTTGGTACACAGCATTATCACCACAAAACCTAAAAATCTACATATGCGAGTTAGATTCGGTCGGTAAGCTTTAGAGTAAATTGGGTTTTCAGTTTGAAAACATGGCGAAATTTGAATTTTCGCTATATAGCATTTTCAAAAATTTATAGAAATTTTTGTGTTGCATGGAAACTATTAACGATAGGTAACTTTTTAGATATTATATTAAAAAACTATATATTCACCAAGTTTTATCAAGTTTGGTTGAAATGTGGCGGAGGAATTTAAAATCAGTCAATTTAGAGACACCGAAATCCAAGATGGCTACGCTGCCGTGGCAACCATAGGAAAAAGTCGTTTTTTTTTCACTATTTTCCCCTAATTTGAACATGCTGAATACGATGGAAAAGGTTAAAACAGCCTAACTTTAATAATAATAAAAAAAAAAATCAACTCCAGGACGCGCCCCCCGCCCCCCTCCCCCTTAAGCTGGTCTGAGCTGCTTAATTTTTTTCCTTTATCTAAAATCACCCTCCTTTGACCGTTGCTTGAATAAAGAGAGGTTTTGTATGTTGATGTCTCTTTTGCTGCCCTGTTCTTATTGTACCCGTGCTATCACTTTTATGATATACATATGACACGATTGTTGATTTAGATAACAAGGCTCAACAGAAAAATGCCATTTAACTGGGAGGGATAATACTAATAAATGCATTTCTTTTTCTTTTGAAGCATGTTATATTATGCTATTCCATAGTACGATTGTTAGAATTCATCAAGAGTCTTGTTAAGTTGAAATGATTCTGACAGTTCGAAATTGTTCAAGGAATAGTCGGAAAGACATTTATAATATAAAGACTGGTGATGTACAATTTGTCTTCGAATTTTTACTTCTCATATTCTCATTCAACAAGGTCCTCCGAAGATCAGCCGGCACAAGACGCAAATCATCCTATCACATTATGATAGGTAAGGGTCTGAAATGTTCATTAATTTTATTCCCATGCAATGAACATATGCCACTGGGCACGAGTGGGACATGAAAGACAGACCATGCTATATTAGGCTACAGCAGCTTCACGCATCTGTTTAAACCGTTCCTACAGACGGTTGGTGCCTTGTACTATTGTAGATCCTTTCCCTTTTTTGTTTGTATGTTTGTCTGTTTTGTTTTGTTTTATTTTGCTTTATTTATTTTTTTTCTGTCTATAAAGGCTTCCTCATCAAGACACTAGACTCATTTAATTCAGCTTTGGTATGAAGCTAGGTAAACATTATTAAGGATGATACATCCCGCCTGAACCCTTGGAGGTCAAATACACACACAGTTGTTCGTACAATTAAAACTTGTTCCTCAATTACCATGTTTCTCAGTTCCAGCCCACGCATGGCATGGAAACTTTTAAGACCAAGAATTTCTTTTGTTCTTTCTAATGGTTTTATGAATCTTTACAATATTAATGACTCTAGATAGAAAGATGAAAAATAGAGTCATTGAGTTACGAAATTTTGAAAATGTTGTGAGATACAGATCTCCCAGGTCGAGAAATTGAAATCATAGACATAATATTAGCACAATGGGCGGACCGTGTGGTTTGGCGGCTGTAGTTGAAGGAATCGTCGGCCATTGCACTATGTGACCCACTTAGCGTTGCCTACTCCACTGACCGCAGCCAGCCTAGGCTGCTCCATTGTGATACAATCCAGTCCAACGGTGAAAAATTCAAAGACTGACACAGTTTCAATTAATACACTCATCTTAGATTTAGGATCTAAGCCTAACCGATCTGTAGGTAATCGGGGAATTTTAATGGTATTTTCAATGCTGGCTTACTGGCATTCAGTGATCAGGAGCTACTGAAGAGATATTGTGGACAGGCGACAAGGTGGGAGGTGTATGTGATTATGTTAGGCAGCAAAATGTCCTCTACCCCCCCCCCCCCCTTTCCCCTTATGTTGGTTCTTTGTAATCTGAATTCATGCTAACTTACAAAGTGTGCAGTGCTTAGTTTTTAGGTACAGAATTTTACCAAGGACTGAAGACATGTCAGGAATGCTTCACATAATTATATTCAGCACAAGAACTGTCACATAAACAAGCGTATTTCGCCACACAAATAAACAAACGAACTTACCACCTCCAAGTTGCTGTCACTCGAAGTCTGTTAAATGCCTGCCCCGGATTATAATCCGCGGGTTCAGGCCTCGGTCTTTCAACCTCCTGGATGGAGGTTATCTTGACCTTTTCCCTAACACACATAGCACAACACGAAAACGCCGGTCTGGGTGTCTCTTTTCATTCTTGTGAAAAAACCTGTTTTTGGCTCGGCGGTCACAGCCTGTGTTGGGCCTTCGGGTTGCACTCGGGGAGGGGGGGTGCTGTCCCTTCCTTTGTGGTCACTCTAGTGTGGTTATGTTTTTTATAAGCTTTTCAACCTCCTGTAGTGGTGGTTATATCAGCTGTCCTCAACCGTGGTCAAAAAATAACATAACACTATTGTGTTATGTGATCAATCAATGACACTCTAGTGTGGAAGTGGACCTGCCTTTGAATAGGTGGTGCGGGCTATGCTCGGCACAGTTCACATGTCGTGAAGATTGTTGCAAAATCTTGGACTAAAAGGACAATACTAGAAATGAGAGGCAGCGACCTTGCAACGGGGACGGCAATGAGAAGATCAAGTTCTCGTCCTTATCAATGACGCCGTGTACAGATAATATATATATATATATTTTTTTTTACCAAGAATGTTTTGGACAAGCTAAGCACATGAGACGCGCATTGAGTATCGGGTTGCATGCAATCTTTTCCACGAGGTTTACTTGTTGTACTATTTACTGTGTGCACATTTCAGCCATAGTGCATGTAGCATCATTTGCAGAAACAGCTTGAGATTTATTGAAGAACTACATCCTAGCATGGAAAGAAATCAGTCACTCAGACACCAGAGAAACATGGTGTCGCTGATTCTTTAGCTCTGGTCAGGGCTGTTCTAAAAACTTTCCTCTGTTGTGTGTAACTGCAATGAATAAGACTTGAAACAGAATTTGATTGAACTATTATGGTATTTGAAAACATAAACAATCTTTTTACTACTCTGGTAATATTTTTGTCTCGGGGATGTTGATTTTGATTCAGCTGCATTTTTTTTTTATTATTATTTTCTTGTTAACCCATGCATTAGTGGAACAGAAACGACAGAAATAAAAACCAAATAAGCAAACACAAACAAAAACAAATGTAAAATGAATATTTAAAATTTAGTTTGTGCTTCTACATGTAACACGATTTGCACAGAACTCATTCATCAGAATAAAATGAAACAAAAACAACATGTCCATGGAATCAGAAACATTTAATTTAAATTACAGCAAAACAACATCATCGCATTAATTAAAGGCACGGCTTGTAAAGAATTATAAACTGACGGACTTTACAAACACAACACTTGAAAATGATTCTACTGACAGACTTTAAAAAATGTAACACTTGATATATAGAATCATTTTGAAGTGTTGCGTTTTTATAGTCCGTCTGTAAAATCCTTTTCAAGTGTTGCGTTTTTAAAGTCTGTCTGCAGAATCATTTTGAAGTGTTGCGTTTTTAAAGTCTGTCAGTATATATACAATGATGCAGAAACACACCGAGACCATAAGAACGTGATATTACTAATATCGGTGACATCCACACAGTACTAAGAACAACATTGAAATCTATTCCAAAATCATATTACACGCTGACTGTGGTTCATGTGCGTGTACGTTACTAAGACTTGTATAGATCTGAGAAAATTGTGTACAATACACAGCTAATTTTCACATATAAAAGCAGTTAGTCTTATACCTTTGGTGATATTATAGTCATTTCTATCACAGCAAACATACAAATCTAGTATTGTAAAAATAGCAATAGTTATCATGAGATGGAGATAAGGGACTGTTAGTGTTAGCTCAGTGTCACGGTCAGTGGGTTTCCACAAAGCTAATTTGTGTCATCAAGAATTAGTTTTAATATTGTGTCAATGTGTACTTCAGAAGACCCTTACAATATTTAAAGATTATCTTATGTAAATTATTGATTGGCCGTTGGAAGTTAATATCAATGTTAAAAAACAAGTAAATAAATTAATTAATTAATAAATGAAAGTGGGCATTTCTCAACATTTGTTATTATTATTTTTTTTTTTTTCGTACAAACTTTTTTGTTACAAACTTTTCCCAAATGTCACCATGAACGCCTTAAAGTTGCAGCTATTACAGGCTGAAATAATGTGATTGCTTTATTTATAGGAACATTGCTCTTCAGACACAATTGGAAAAAAAAAAAAAGAAAAGGAAACACATTGTCTTCAGTAATTAACGGTTCTCATATAGGCCCTGAGCACGCCAGACGTTTTTGAGGGTAAGCCTTAGTGTCCCTGAGAGGTTGTATGGCCATAAGAATCACCAATCACTGACGTCACGTCCCGTCGCTTATGGTATTGAGAGTTTTTTGTGTTATGGAGTAGAGACACTGAACGTTTTTCCTACTTGTGAACTCCTTGTCTGGCCATGAGAGCGATTCTTTTGTTCATGCCTCCATCACGCATCCGCAGGGTATGGACTAAGAAGTTTTAAGTTAATGTTACCCTGACATGTCTCCGTCACATAGTTGTTTTTTTTCGCCATCCTGTCTGGGAATTTTTAAGTTTGTCATGCACACTGCCCTCCGGCATAGCTAATAATTTAAGCGGACAGACTGGCATCCTCCATTTGGCTAGCATTGAAATCATAAAAATGATCGTTGCGCCAAAGGTACTAGAGCTATTGCCATCTCTTCCATTCCCCTGTCCTTGAACTTCTTCCAAACAGGTCAAGGATACTCCTCAGGCCTGTCTCCGATCTATTTATTCAGTGACGTCAGCCGCATTAATGAACCTATAATGGACATTGTAACAGTATACACAAAAATAGCTTGAAACGGGACAAACATGAGTCACGTTGGGAACATCTGTATGTGCATTTTCATGGTGCTACTTTTGGAGGGGGGGGTGAGGAGAGGGGACGTGAGTGACGTCACTGAATAGTAGAAGATCGTTATGATCAGCCCTATTACTTCCCTTGCCAGACAACAAGAGGTGTTGATCAAGCTGTGTAAGGATAAAAATCCCTTTACCTCATGTCATTGGAAAGACTGATCACCATTAAATTGACATAATCATAACGATAAGAAGAAAACATTTATGCCGTTTTCTTTTCAGAATTTTTCGTGACGTATGTTTCAAGCAAAGGGCGCGGATGTGATTTTTTTGTTTTCTCCTTAGTTTGCTATGCCTATGTTAGACAAAGGGAAGAAATAGGGCAGGTCACAAAGATCTTCCATTAGACGGAGACGGAGGCACTGACTTTTTACTCTCGAGGTATTTCTTTCGCTCTCAACCTCCAGCAGGCAGATATTCCAGCATTCGAGGTGAATTCATGGGTTTTACTTATTAATCTTGTTGGAATGCTCTGCTGAAATCATGAGTTGTTCTTTGATCTTGTTGAAATGGTCTGCTGAATTCCTGAGTTGTACTATAATCTTGTCGGAATTGTCTGCTGAATTAATGAGTTATACTTTAGACTTCTTGGACTGGTCTTCAAATCTGCCCACGAGTGAGCTTAGGCAAAGTTACGTGAATGACTCCGACAATGTTGTAGACTGGGTCGCCTATGCATGGGCAAGACAAGTATATAATTAATGTTAAAGTGATGTTCCCTCCAACCCGGAGGTCAGCACTCCCTGAATCCCATGACGTTGAAGAAACTGACCGTTTCACTCTTTATCTGCACAAATGTAACGTGCTTCACAAAAAACTAATGCTTCAATTCTATATAGATCACCCCCCACTGAGAAAACCTTCCAAGATAAAGAAACGGAGATGGCACAATCATTGAAATTTGTGTAGTACAAGATTTTAGTATATGAGAAGAAACTTGAAGATAGATAAAGAAAAAGATGAGCCGCCAACAAGCAGAAACGGACGAAGAAGACATTTGAGAAGACCCAGGCCGCAAACCACAGCCGTGTCAGGCTGCCGCATAACTCGTCAGGAGGCGTAGGTGATGACCGCACAAGATGTTAATACTCCATTTTTGATTTAGGCCTTTCAACCTTTATTTGGTTATCTCGGCTTTATTGGATCATGTCAAGCCGTGTCAAGGTTGGCAGTCCGTTATGTTAATAAGCTCACTTACACAAATGCATATACAATCACGCGATGTTAGTCCATTGCGAGCACGGGCATTGAATGATTTCCTTAAAGATCTTCCAAGTGACGGTATTTCTACTTTAATTAACTTTTTAAAAATTGGTTCCTTAAGATAAATTGTAATAATATGTTTTAATAATTTATTTTGGCAGTGGAAACAATGGTATTTACAAAGGCTGACATGAAGTTAACCTGTTTTGAACAAACACTTGAAAGACAAAGTAACAACTTGAGTATGTAGTCTCCCGTCCATCAATTATATCGGTAGTTTCCCCTTGTTAAACCCACATAAAGTTACGCTTTGAAGTGTCTTCACTGGCAAAAAGTAATTTGGCCTTTTTCTCTCTCCTTTCCTTACTTTCCTTCCCTTTTTCCTCTAAGCCCCCTTCCCCTTCTCGTCCCCCCCCCCCTCCCTCCGCTTCTCCTCTCCCCATTATTATGTTGTTGTTTTTTTAACACATTTATTGAAACGTGACGGACATTGACAATGCAGCACCGATTGTAATACAGGACAATTCGAGAAGAATGAATTGATTTCATGACGCATTGTTTCAGTTCTCAAGTATCTTCTTGGAACGAGTCAGTGACCATTAAAATTTCGAAAGAAGAAATTGCTAAACTTTGAATGGTTGCCACAGGAGCGCTGCAGCCGCTTCATTTTTCCGGCAATGTTCTGTTGTTTGTTCACTCAATTGTTTGTGAACACGTCCAACGTCTCCAGCATCGAATAGCAAAATTCCGTCTGCTTCCTCTTGCCGTTATTGGTTGTATCTGAACAAGGTATAGGTTGTATGGTTTCAATTGTGGATGTCTTCTTAGCACACGCCAGATAGAGGACTGAGAAATTGCAAGCTCATAGATAGCTCGCTCTATGGACTTCCAGGGGCTCTTCTAAAACTCAGCACGGATTCTCAGCATTTGTTTCTCCGAAACTCGTGATCGTCTTGGATCTTTTTTTTTTTTTTTAAATACAGATATACGAATTCTCGAAACTGTTGAAACCAATGTCGAATGTTCTTAGAAGAAGGCGGATGTATGTCGGATCGCCTTCGAAAAGCATGTTGGAGCGTGACAACTGAATTTGTTTTCGCGAACTCAAGCACGCAGAACGCATTTTGTTGAGGAATCGCAACTCCGAGGGTAAAAAAAAAAAAAAAACGTTGCCGGAACAACGATACCACCACGGCTGCTCTGTGGCTCCTGTTCAAACTTAGAAAAATCCTCTTTCAAATGGTTACTGACTCATTTCATGAGGATGTTGGAGAAATGATCAATGCATCATGAATTCGGTTCATTCTTTTCGAGTAACTCTGCCCATGAAAAACTCAAACTGCGAGACAGACATTCCGTTTCACTATGTTACATTAAAGTGCATCTCATCATATCCTTATCACATTTTGCTCCATTGAGGCGTGATGCTTCTATTTCTCACCAAAATAATGGGAGCATGTGAGACTTATTACATTTGAATAAACACATTCATGTTTTTCCATCTTCCTATTTACAATATTATGAAAAGTTACACACTGAGCAAAGCAAATTCTGCACACAGTATCATTCATTTCTCAGGAGAGTTCCTGGATCAGTCAACACATTGCCAGGTCAATCAGTGATGGAGGCTCAGTCATGCAAAGAGAGAACGCCTCTCCACCAATTTGCAATTCTTTAACGCGTACAGCTTTTAATGACCTTAGAAATCCCAGTCTGTATGTATGTCCACTTGAAAACATACTCCAATAGTCTTTTGATGTTTTCTCATTACAAGTTGTTAATAAAATGATTTGCTTAGACTATTTGCTACGTTTTTTTTTGTTTTTTTTAAATTAATGACCAAAGATATGATCTGATAACGTTGAATAAAACCGAGCTATAGTGATAAGTGTGTTGGTCAGAAACAAATCGCTTTCGATAGACAGAAATTCCATTCTAGAAACTGCCCTGTTTTGTCTTTTTTATGATCAGGAAAAAGTGAACTCCTCTGACGATCACTTTTGACGTGATTGATTCAGGTAATGTCACCTTATTATTATATATTCACAATGGTGTCATCATCAGCTTATCACACATGGCATTACAATTTCTATTCTCTTCCCACCTGCACGTTAACTGTTAACATAGAAATACTTCATAAAAAGTAAAGCATTAATTTTTCCTTTAATATAAATTTAAATCTGATCATACAAATCCTGTCATCAAAACAATGTTTTCTGGCAAGCCTAGGTTCAATTTTCGTTTAAACTCTTATGATCTGTCTTGGGTGGAGTCTAACCATCGGTCCACACTGATGGTTTTAGGCCGGCAATGTCTTCATCCGAGTGGAGTCTAACCATCTGTCCACAATGATGGTTTTAGGCCGGCAATGTCTTCATCGGGATCAGAACCTGTAGATCACGCACCATGACTATGATTAACATCAGATTGAGGAAAGTTCTAGGAAAGAGAGGGGAGGTGGGGGAGCATAGCATTTGGAATTATTGTGAGAGCAGTATTATATCGAAATGTTATTAAATCTGATTCTTCCTCACAGTTTACTTAGATTCATTCACCCATCCATCAGTCGATCCATCCATTCACCTGTCCATCTATCTATCTATCTATCTATCTATCTATCTATCTATCTATCTATCTATCTATCTATCTATCTATCTATC
>JBCAUA010067945.1:0-11108 GCA_038406235.1 Peronia verruculata
AAAGGTGAGTTAGAGCGTAAATTTGTCCAGATCTTGCATATAAAACTAGTAACTCAAGCAGAACAGCAAGCATTTTTAATGAGGTGAAGAAGGAAATGTCCAGCCTTATAGGTATAGTGTTGTCTGGTTAAAGTACCTGCTAAACATCACGTCTTGTCCTCTGCAACTTTCTGCTTCACCTGTGTTGGTGTTTGGATACGCTGGCGAGGGCAAAATAATTGAAAGGGCAATGAGATGAATATTGACATGATATAATCCCGTCAATCAGCTTTGTTACATACTGGTATAGAGGTTAGTGGATCATTAAGCATCAACAACTTATGGAAACAAATGGCGTCAAAACCACACTGACTACACAACGATTACAATGTAGATCTACACCGTATCTCAAAGGACAAATCTCTGTAAACTTATTCCATGCAAAACAAATGATGAGAGAAGTCCTTGGAAACTTCCTGTGAGGAGATAGTCAAATCAGAGTGGCCTCAACAATTACTGTTACTACTGTGCAGTCCAACGGTACTATTATTTCTTCTACAACTACCGCTGTAACTAGGCCTACTATGTAGCCACGAATTATAAGCAGAGGATATGCGATGTCTCTCATGTCACTGCCATGAAGGTGAACAACGGGCACCCAAATAGTTGCTTAAGGTCAGAGAACGTCAGAGAACTTAATCAATTACTTTAATTAGCAAACTTTAATTCGAACTTCAAGTGCAAAGTGGCAGATGCTGAGAGTAATATTGTTGTGTCTAGTTTAAGTCCTGAACTATCTAATCGCAGATTGTAACCAGAGAACCATAAATTGTCTTTGAATGATATTGCCGACAGGATTAAGAAAATGAGTATCAGTTTGAATGAAATTTAATTCGCAATAAATTATTACTAGGCTAATGTTTTACAACGAGTGGCCTACATTTTCCAGCAGAGTATACAGCCATGAAAAAAAAAAAACAAACAAAAAACGAATAACAAAAAAAAAAAACACACACACACAAAAAAAACCGCAACATATTTCTGATAAAGTGTCCATAGTGCGATTAAAAGATAGTAAACAGGGGAGCATGAATGTAATGAGAGTGAGAGGGGGGAGGGGGGCTGGGGGAAGGCGGCAGATGGGACAGATTTGTGTTTTTCAAAGGATTAATTGTTCTATGGTAGATAGCAAGAGGGAAATCTTCGGTAATGTTACTGTTCTAAACTACAGGGTAATTCAAAAACAATGAACAGACTTAACGACGCAATGCTTCAGTTCTCAATCATCGTAATGGAATAAGTCAGTGATTATTTGAAAGAGGAGTTTTCTACATTTTGAATAGCTGCCACAGGAGTCATGTAGTCATGTCGTTCTTATGGCAAAGTTCAATTGTTTATTTACGCAAGGAATGGCCAGTGTTCAGCAAAGTTCAATTGTTTATTTACGCAAGGAATAGCCAGTGTTCAGCAAAGTTCAATTGTTTATTTACGCAAGGAATGGCCAGTGTTCAGCAAAAGGCGTTTTTTTTTTTTTGGTTAGCGAAAACAAATTCAGTTGTTAAGGTGCAGTGTGCTTTTCAAAGGTGATTCAACATTAATCCACGCTCTCTTAGGAACATTCGACAGTGGTTTCAATGGTTTCAAGAGAGTGTGGGTGTCCGCGTAAAGGGAAAAGTCCAGGACGATCACAAGTTTTGGAGGAACAAGTGGCGAGAACCCATGCTGCGTTTGAAAAGAGTCCACTAGAAGTCCATAGTTCGAGCTAGCTGTGAGCGTGCGATCCCTCAAGCAACTATCTGGCATGCATTAAGGACGACGACTACATTTGAAACCATATAGACGTCGTATCGTTCAGGCATTTACCAATGACGACAGAAGGAAGCGGGTCTTATGTTCGTTATGGACTATTATATTGCCATCCCTGGCTGTGGCCAGAAAATTTTTACTCTGTCAGTTCGGAGCTGCCAATATTTATCGCACAGCCCAGTGCCGATACAGACAACACGCTTTGTGCCTGTGTATCAAGACTCTTCAGAAATCCTTTTCACCAGCGACTACAAATTAATGCAGTGTTCTGAAATCGGTCTCACGTTCACATCTGATCTTTGCATATTAATCTGTACACAGACGATGGTTAGCTGGTGAGACTGCCTCTGACCGAGACAAAGTTCTCTGCTAGGGCGAGAAAGAATTACAAAAAAAAATAATATTATGACACTTGTCGATCTTGCAGAGTGCGATAGATACAGAATCATAATTATGAGAGCAAGCATCAGAATATTCTGGAAAAAAAAAAGAAAAAAAAAAAAAAACGGCTGTTACGGTTTTATTACGCCTTTCAACCTCCAGTGGGACGTTTGTCAGGGAACGGCTGCTGACAGAGGAACATTTAAAACAAATTTATTGTTGGCATTTAAATCCATAGGGCAGTCTTGACATGACATTTTTTGTAGATGATAACCAATGTGTATTGTCATACCTAGGGTGGATCAATGTAAATTCTGACATGTCTGAATGAAATCCCGATAAACTGAAGGGTAGAACTCATAATAATATAAGCGCAACTTTGAAAGCATGACCAAGATCTAATCATGACATCATTTGTTGGCATCCCAAATTACCTCCCTTTTGCTGAGCTCATTTTGTGCGCAGGAGATGACATCAAAGTCTTTCATGGTTGAAAAAAACCCTGCAGCTGTGCTGGTAATTCCTTGCTATGGCAGTATATCATTTTGGAAAAACTACCACGTCTCAGAGAGAAAGGGGATAGTAGAGAAATCAATCTTCTTAGTTTTAATTTTGTATTTATGTCCTATTCTTTCTGACTGAACCACATTCGTTTTTTGGGCTACTTTCAGGATTTTATGCATCGCTAATGACACTGCGTTTCTAGTGCCAAAGTAGATTACCACCATTTTCATATTTGGAACGTCAACATTTATTTTCTTATTACTTTTGTTGCATTTTCATGCACATTAAGGCTGTGACGAACTACGCGAATACTTTAAACAAGATAAAATCCTAGAGGCCAAACCCTCAATACAATAGATAAGTGACACTGCAGTTGTACAAAATGACTACTATCAGCTGTCAGTGGCTGCCACTTACTAAATGCAATGTGTCGTGGTATAAACATGATCTTTTTTCTTATCGACAAAAAAGTGTTCCCTCCTAAGAGAAATTACACATTGCCTCTTTGTCCATAATCCTGCTGACATCTATTGATCATTTATAAACAGTTTGCAGAGGTATACTGAAGATATGAAATTTCAGTCCTACATTGGACCGATTTCACCCTTGTCAAGGAACTCCACCTGATATTGGCTTTGTCCCAGGATGTGAGTAAAATCTGAAAGTTCTAAACTGTTCTGAGGGACTTAACATTCCTGGGGCACTCGTTATTTCATCTGTCTTATATTCATCTGTCTTATTTCATCTGTCTTATATTTTACACTCAGTATCTTTCAAAAGCGAATGGTAGGAATGAACTAATGAACAAGACAGATATTTATGAGCTAGAGAAGACAACAATGGATAGGTTCATTACCCAAGTGGCATTGTTGGATGATAGATTGGCGGACGTGATACTGATAGTGTCCTATCATGGCGTCATTCCTTTACTGTGAGTGTTTGGCACTGTGATAAACATCTTCAACATTATCTTCTTTACAAAGCAAGGATTTGGAGACTCCATCAACATCAGTTTGTTGGGTCTGGCTGTCTCTGACTTGGGAACTTTACTAACTACATTATGGGTGGTCACTTCCTTCAGCCCATTAATACAGCACCCCGCCATTCCAGTAGAATTTGATGATATCGGATATTTGACTGCAGGCTGGCCTAGGGTATTCTTTACTCGTATCACCGGCTGGATCACAGCTTTTATTACATTTGAGAGATGTCTGTGTATAGCCATGCCACTCAAGGTCAATATGATCATTACGCCTAAGAGAATACGCATCATAATTGTCCTGATCTTTTTGGTTCAGGCAGGTTCAGTCATACCGTCGTATTTGACCAGCTGGTTGGAATGGAAGTTTTCACCAGAAAGAAACACAACTGTTTTGGCTCTGACGTTTTCTGAAACCCGAGATGAAATAGATAGTCTTCTGTTCATTGTGTTGGGTATGGTTCTTCCTATGTTAGCTTTTGTAACTGTTGTAATTTGTACGGTTATCCTGTCAGTCAAACTTCAAAACATGGCCATATGGAGAGAGATCGGTTAAAAAGACTGCCACAAATATAAATAAGGAGAAGAAAACTGTCCGGTTGGTGTCTCTTATATCCATTGTCTTCATAGTTTGCTTTACTCCTAATGTTGCCGTGTTCTTTGGTATGTCTTATGAACCCGAACTTACCCTGGACGGCGCCTACGATAATTTATTCAAAGTTTTAGTTGCAGTTTGTATTTTGTTTGAATCTGTGAATTCTAGCATCAATTTTTTTCTTTTATATGAAAATGGGATCGAAATTCAGAGCCACATTCAATGTACTATTTCAGAAACCGTCGCGAATGAGGAATCGTAAACCTTGAACAGAAAAATCCTTCACCTTTACCGACGGCGGCGGTGGCGGCATCCGTTCGTCACGAGAGACGATAGTGTAGCCATAAGACTGGGGGTGGCAAAAACTTATCCAATGCTCAGCGCCAACAGCCTAGGCGGGGGTATATTGAGAACTTGGGCTGCCCTGGCGTCAGGTTCCTCCTCTCGGCCTTGCTGGTAGGGTCCAAAGTAAAGAGTGAACCAACACAGTTTGGTACCAGCGCAGCTGCAAGAGTTGCTCGAAGGTAGGGAAGAAAGCCGACCAACCGCCTCAGGGGCTCCACTCCGGATTTTATTTCAGGGTTTACTCCCTTAGCCTTTGTCTTTCCCAAGACACCCACAAGGCAGTGGCGCTCTTTACCTATAGCTAGAGGTCCTGCGACAGGATAGTACTGGGCTACAGTTTACCAACAGCAGACAGAGTCTGACCTGACACCTTTACCATAGACCATATTATTATGTAATATACACATAATTAGCAGGTCTTCTTCATCGTGTCATTTTCACATCTGATGGCCTCCATTTTTCCCTGTCCAGACAACTGCTCCATGAAAACTGCGTACATAAATGTGAGTTCTCTTTCTGATGTGGCAGAAGTCTTGCAATGAATGTGTTCGGTGCCTGAATAAAATGTCCAATACTGTGAAGAAAGTAAAGATGAGTTTTAGTTTTAACCCATGAATCTATTTTCCCCGTCTCTCTGTCTCTGTCTCTGTCTCTGTCTCTGTCTCTGTCTCTGTCTCTGTCTCTCTCTCTCTCTCTCTCTCTCTCTCTCTCTCTCTCTTCATGTCGGCCTATAACTTTATATTCCATTTCCTCAGAGAAAAAAAAAAAAGAAAGAATGAAATCGGACGGCTCACTATTCTGTAAGGAACAGTGCGAGGACCCAGGAAAAAACAAAACAAAAAGAAGACAGAGAAAGAGATGGGAATGAGCTGGTCTGACACTCATTAACCGTCTAAGAGCGTGTGAGAACTGGAAGGAGTAGGGGAAGCTGGTGAAGAAGCTTTTGCCTCCAATAAGATATTCACACTGTCACTCAGTAGTTAAGCCGTCAGAATTCGCCCTTTCTCTGTAACATTTTTTTTTTTTTTTACGGTGGCTAACAGGCTTTCGTATGGTCTAGTGGCTTTCCTTTTTTTTTTTTTCCCTCGATCCCGCAACTTTCCTGCATACCTGTCTGTTCTCAGAGAAGGCATGAAATTGTAGCCGATTGGGCCTCAGGAACCAGGAGTACAGACTGTAAGCGACCAGCACCAGATGGAGTAAGAGTTATTATCAGATAATTTTGCCCAATGAAGCAGGGGCTGGACTTTACCACGCTGCCTGATCCACCGATGTAAGAGTAAAATCTCAAACTACCATACATTCTTGTGGAACCTGTGCACCAGTTGAGGGGCAGAGGGAGCGGGACAAGTTAACCCTTAACGTAAAATGAATATAAAGCAAATCTATTTTATTAATACTGGGAAAAGTCGTGAGCTAGCGTTTAGGCCGTCGACTCGGGATCTGAAGTTCCGGGTTCGAATCCTGACTGGTCCCGACATTTTGTCCTTGGGAATGGCAATTTACACATTTTTCCTGACTCCACTCAGGTTTGAATGGGTACCCGACTATAGACAGTGATTGATATTGTTAGAGTGATAAGGATTTGAGTGCCAAACAGGCAGCCGCCTTGTAGGCTTCCTAGGAAGCTGAGAACGTTTATGAATGACTTCTTTGGGTCTGTCGGGGTAATAATAGGTTGTAAAGAGCTTAGAGCCTGTAATAAGCGCTATATATATATACTCTCTATTATTATTATTATATTCTCAACACCTTCCATTGGCAGCTCTTCAATTTAAGCCAGTACAGATGATAAGGCCTCATATCATGAGTTATAAAGGTTATTTTATCATTATATGGCCAACACTTTTAACCTATCCACGGCGCCCACTTTGATCTATGCAGTCATTTTAATGTGTATTACAGGGCTAGCAACATTAAACTTTGACAACTTTTGGAAAGGGACTATCCACATCGTTAAGTAGTCTGTGCATTTTTCCCTGAACGAAAGTTCTGTACCCATATCAAAAGACAGAAGAAAGATTTCTAAAATTTGAGTGATTGTGTTCTTAGTAGTCAAAGGGTAAAAACTATGAGTGGCAAGCAAAGTTCACATGTGCTTGCTTTCAGAACTGGATTTAGTCAATAACCTCTGTATTTCAAAAAGTACATTTGGGACCTGGCGTATGATAGTGAGGCGTGAAACCAAATGCGATCATGATTAAAAAAAAAAATAAGCTTGATTGATTTGTGCCTGTTGCCATGGTTACTATCATTAGGCTTTACCAGGCATTCTGCATGTGCCATGTTATTAAACACAGATTCCCTATTGCGTAACTGATAACTTTCTATGGCTGAGTAGCTGGACTAGAATGTTGTTATTATTGCCTTCATCCAAGTTTAAATGAACTTCAAAGTCCCGGCTTGAATATCGATGAAATTAAGAAAAAATAAAATGTTATGCTGATAGGTTACAGGGTATTCATTGCACGCAAAACAATTACCGCCTTTCTGATGTAGAAGAATCAAACAACAACAAAACTACGATAATCAGATAACTATGTAGAATATAATTTCGCTACCACAGTAATCCTTTCAGTGCCAGACCTCTTGATCACATGGACCCATTGTTACTTCCGTAACAAAGTCAAAGAGCAACACTATAGCTATTACCAAGCAAAATAGAAAGGGAGACCAAAACGGCGCAGCAAAACCCTCAGACCCTCGTGTGGGAGAACCTTTTAACACCTTTTTTTTTTTCTTCTTCTTCTTCTTCTTCTTCTTCTTCTTTCTTAGCCAAAACGTGAAGATAGCATTTTTTAAAGACAGGATTTATTACATGTAGTAGTATTATCCCCCCCCCCTTTTTTTTTTTTAAAGTGAAGACAGGAGTTTTCAAGACAAGACTTTTTTCCCCAAAAGTGAAGACATGAGTTTTTGAGAACAGTCAAGACAACTTCCATCAGGAGGTTGTAAGACGTATATTATAGAACGTAACGTAACTTTAGCTGCTGAAAGCCAAAGCAATTATTTTTCTGTGAATAGGCTGTCGTCTCGTCGAACAAAAGTAGGCTACAGTTGATACGATCTCTCCGACATCTAAACCATTTTCGATCAGACAGTGCACGGTCTAACTAAGATTCTTTTTCGTTCTGTTTCATACAGTCTGAAAGGCCTTTGAGTCATGAAGTATGTTTTATTGGAAGGGAGTAGACTATTCAGCTCTAAGTGCCTAATGAGACAGTGAATAATATCGTTATTATTGTCGGTGTCGCAAGCATTCTGCGTAAGTCCAAAATTCTGGAAATTTAGAGAGTGTCCACCCCCCCCCCCTTTTTTTTTTTTCAAGGTGAGCTAAAATACGTAGTATGACACTATTTTGAGTCAAACTGATCGAAAGAAACGCAGGAAACTGACCGGAAAAAAAAAACACACACAAACATCCCACGTAAAACCTCTTGTTTATCATAATTTCTCTGGTGAAAAAGAAAAAAATAAGCTTACTCTGGCTGACTTGAGTAGGTTGCTTGCAACATCGACGTAATGCTCTCTCTCGTACTTAACCTTGTGCTGCCTGTACCTTCCCTGCCCCACAAAAAGTACTGAAATACTCACAAACCTACGACCAAAGTCTCGTTTCTTCGATACTTCAACATAGAGGATGTAACCAAAAACTTCAGTGAATGAGATCATTTCGGAGGCTACTGTTTCATAGTTCTAATTTTCATAATGTCTTCAATTATTAACTCCTTCCATACCAAGCACAAACAGAGCTCATATGTTAACGTCCGACCAACAATCTCATATCAGATGCAGACAGGACAATAAAGTGCATATTTTAAAACTTCACTACTGGTATCGCGTTTGTCAAAGGAGTTCTTATTCTAACCTTAGAATAACCAATATACTTATAAATATGACCTCTCTTGGGCTGTCGCATGTAAAGTGTTAATTTCGACATTGTGCAGACACTACGCTGATCGGACTATGTCTGTCTATATGTCTATCTGCCTTGCTGTTATGAGGAAGTCTACAATCACGTTGTACTGACATTGTGTATCGGTCTATGGCTGATAAACTGAATGTTTCGCTCACCTGGATGTAACTTGACTTTGCCAATAATTCCCTGAACTTGGCCAATACAGACTGGATTCCAAGCAGTGGCTAAATCATTGCCTGTGGAGAACAATGTATATATTTCACAAAGGTTGTAAAACATTAATAAAGATAAATAAACAACAACAGCAATAAAAACAATTTCAGGATGATGTTTGAGTTAATAAGACCATCATCCTGCTGACAATAATGAATACTGAAAAATAATGATGAAAATGAAAATAACAAACAGAAGTTATTTATAAGTGTCATTTGCTTTTTTTAAAAATTTTTTCTAAATTGTTGTGTTAGTTGCCGGTTGGACAGTCTTTCTCTATTTTATAAAATGAAAATAACAAACATAATGATAATAACAACAACAACAATAGTAATAACGTTAACAGGCTGACTATGGCAATCAGGTGTTCAAAATAGATTGAGTGGCTTACTGCTACCAGGATTTCCTTTTCAACCAATCAAAATTCATCGTCTAATGTGATAAAAAATTATAGAATGATAATAAAAAAAAAAATAATTTAAAAAAAAGAAAGAAATGAGAAAGATCGGGAAAATCAGCATAAAAAATACCAAATTTTAATGTCAGGCCCACATTATTTACAGAAAATGAAGAAGAAGAACAGAGAAAGAAATAATAGCAAATGTCAAACTTAATTCTGAACAGAAACTGCCAATAGCTGTTTCCTCTTATTAAATCAATGAATATATAATAATCTAGGGATACGCTAAATTTTTGTTTTTCAGAAGATAGAGAATTGCCCTTGCATTTTCGTTTCACTGATTCTGAATACACAACAAGAAAATATACATGTTGGGGAAAAACATAACCGAGCTTGATATTGATTATAAAACGAGAAAAATAATTATTGAAGCCCAAGCTCAGTAGGAAAAGAATCAAAGTCACAATGCACATATTTTGAACAGAGATTAAGAAAAAAAAAGAGAAAGAAAAAAAAAAAAAAAAACGATGAGCTATCAATAGGCAATAATTAAAGTACAAACCTTATCCAAACATCAAAATGTAAAACTGGGGTAACTAGAATAGCATATTATGACTAAAAACAAAAACAGATAAACAAATAATAATTTTTTAAAAAGTAAATAATAAATACGCGAGTAAATAAACAAGAGAATAAAAGTTTTTTTTTTTCAGTTTTTTTAGATACATTTCTCAAATAGTCTTCAATACTTTTCACTCTATGATTTTCACTTGTACACCCTGTTGCTTGCTATTTCCAACATGTACGAGATCCCGTACGAGACAAGTAGGATTACAATGTCTCTGGTGTATTTTTCTTCTATACCCAGTCAGGAATTTCCGAGTCATCCGGGCGTCTCCTGATACGTTATTTATCCCTTAATCTTCTCCAACAGGCTCGTGGTTGTGGACTCTGGCTCGACTCTTCTCGAGGGAGTGAATTCGTTGTTGTTGTTGTTGCTGTTGTTGTTGTTGTTGTTGTTGTTGTTGTTGTTGTTATTGTTGTTGTTGTTGTCATTTTTATAATTATTTTATAAAATAGAAAAAGACTGTCCAGCCGGCAACTAACAAAACAATTTATAAAATTTAAATAAAGCAAATAACACCTATAAATAATTTCTTCTTGATGTTGAAATGAAAGCAAGCCAAATTTTCAAACCAAATTGGTCCTTCTTCAGGGCAAAAAAGTTAACATATTATTATTATTATTATTATTTTATTATTGTTGTTCTTGTTGTTGTTCTTTTGTCCATTACTAGATAATATCGATCTATCTTTCCCTGCTTCTTTCCAAATTCCATCCGCATTTCTTTGACTACAGTTTTCAACAAGATCACTGAGTCTTGTCAAGTTAAGTACATTTCATCTCAGTTTTCTCCATCTGAGGCCGAAGTATCAGTGTATCATCTGATGGTTCTACAGACACTGTTCCTCGATAATGTGATACTTTGACATATTGTGAAACAGAACTGTAGCAAAACGAAGATTAATCGCCAGAATCTCAGAGTCCAAATGATATTACCCTATCAAGATAGACGGGAAATTGCCTTCCGAATAGTATCAGGTTTGAGCACTGTAACTGAATATTACGATTACATGTGAACTCGCTCGTAACTTTGTCATGTGTCAGAAGTCTAATGATCAATATCGCTATCTGAATATTTAATAACGACAGAAGTAAACCTCTAGAGACCATGAAACAATCACAGAAAACATGACTCGAGAGCACAGAATCATCGTACAGTAAAGTTTATTAAAACAATAATTTCAACTCGCATTTCGCCTCGAATTCTTGGTTTGTTTTTCGAACTGGCTTCTGTAAAATTATTGTTACGTTATTTTGTTTCTTGTCTGTCATTCGACTGAGCAAAGGATTTTTTTTTTTTTTCAAACTATTTTCATTATTCTCGTTGTACAAAAAACGACATTTAATCAAACACATATATAAA
>JBCAUA010067956.1:0-11107 GCA_038406235.1 Peronia verruculata
ACATGGGGTTGACCGGAAAGGGGAAGTGGGGGGGGGGGGGTAACGAACAGCGATGAGGGGGATAAGGGTAGACTGAACAAAAGACTTACCAAGAAAGAAAGAGTTTGGGGGGGGGGGGAAGAAAGGAGTGAGTATGGCAAGTAAACAATACTCTGTTAATGACGCATTGTAATTGTTCTTGTGTCTTTATAATTTTGAAGAAGGCTTTGTCCAGATTGGAGACCCCAGTCATAGTAATTACCAAGTTTATTGAAAACGTCTAATGTGTATTTGTTCATGTTCATAGACAGTTGACTTTGGGGACTATCATACACATATTAAGGAGAGAGTTTGAGGAGGGATGGGTCCGGGGGAGGGTGGGGGAGGGGGAGATAAAAAGATAGAAATGTGGATTGTTGATTTTTTTTCCTTTTGTTTGTTTGTTTGCTTGTTGGTTGGTTTTTGGGTTTTTCACTTCATTCAGTATGATGTTCATCTGCACATGGAGCTATCTCTTAATTTCAAGATTTATGGCGATGACACCCCCCCCCCCCCTCATCCAACACCCACCCACCACTCAGGCCAAAATAGATTGTTTCTTTGAATTCTTTTTATTTTTGTTTTAATTGTCCCTTGTTTTATTTATTTATTTGCTTTTTTTTTTATCTATTTATTTTCGAACTAGGAGTACCACGATTGCCAGTGGTGAGTTATGGGGAAAGGTACCGATATTTCTTTCTGACTTGTCTGTTGTCCATGAAAGGAAAAAGATACATTCAAAAATTTCATGTACAAAATGGAGAAACATATTCAGTTGAAGAATTGGATGGATACCAATAGAATTTTCATAATGTCAACACCATATTATTGTTTTTTATTGTTATTAACGTTTTTATTACTAATATTATCATTCTGTACTGTGAAATTGGTGAGGAGTTAAAAAAAAAAAAAAAGAATGTTTTTGCAACTATTTAGACTTATCGGTTTGAAGAGGATCGCTAGGCCAGCGTGACAAATGAGCCCACAGACTCTAAAGGCGGAAGATTTCAGGTAGTTCTGCTACGGTTAAGCACACGAACCGGCGAAAGAATACACATCAGAAATCATACGGAACAGATGCCAACATAATGGTTCCCAAAATACCAAAAAGTTCTTGAGTGTTCTAATTAATTAATGAACACCACGTGTGGTTCAAGGAGAAACTGAAAGGATGGGCCCACAAAGCGTCTTGAAAAACCGTAAACATTGACTGACGAATTAAAGTTTCAGAGAGTTGTCAACTTATAACAACGGAGTCCTGCCGTTGCAAAAGCTGACGGAATTGTGGAAGTTTTTTTGTTTTTTTTTTGTCATTGAGCGCAGCCTCAGAATGGCCTGGCCTCTCAATATTTCAGTATCTTTTTGTGGTGAATATCTGATTATCATTTGTGTTTTAAACTATAGGTGTTTTGTTTTATTTTTCATCGAGAAAACCAGAACTTTTCCTTTTTCCCAAAAGCATGAACTTCTGAACGTCTTGGCAGATTCTACTCGATCAGAGATAGAATACCAAATTTTATTTCTTTCAGAACTTTACCTACATAATTAATATACAAAAATATTAATTTCAAAACCACCTTCTCTTCATTTTCCCAGTCATTTGACATTCTTTTTTTTTTTTTTTGGTATGTCTTTAAGCCGGATATTCTAGATGGAATCATCAAACGTTTCGTTATCAAGTGGTTCTGTTGGTGAAAAGAAACAACTATGACAACATCACCACCAAGAATAAAAGTACTAAAATGATAGGATGAGACTGTAGTTCTGATAACTACTGGTATAGTCGTCAGTGCGATACGGTATCCGAGTGGGTAAAAAGATAAATGAACAAAGAAAGCTAGCACATGAAACAAATAGTAAATAAACCAATATCAGATAGATAAATAAAGGAAAAACAGATATTTAGAAATATTTTTAAAAAATAAAAACAAAGAAATAGATTACTGAATAAACAAATAAATAAATAAACAAATCTGAATATACAGATAACAAACAAATAAATAAATTAATGTCCCCAGTCTTACACAGCCCGTTCGGCGACGGTGCTGTGAGATCAGTCTTCAGTCTGTCTGAAGTAAGGTATAGTCTAAGCTGACGAATGACCATTCAAGACAGATCGAACAGTATCAGAACATAAATCCAGCAATTTTGTCAACACATATTTTTTTTCTTTGTCTTGAGATGCTGACGTCAAGTACGAGTACAAAGTCACGCACTACATAACAGTTGTCTGTGTAAGTTAATTATGGAAGCGTCATCAAAGCAAAGACCTCCACCTCCACATCATAGTGCCACATCCCCCCTCTCCGCCATCCTTCAACTTTGGTTTGGGCACATCCGTGTCCTCTTTTCTCGTCCCGTTCGGTTTCTGTATTTGGATCAAGATATATTGTTCTCATTCATCTCAGCCTGATACATTTTTAACGTTATTCTAGGCAAAGGGCATCCACAGTCAGTCCAACAGAAGAAGGGTGGGCCCTATTATCTTTTCATCACACGGTCTTATTTCTCTCATTAGGACACATTGTCTCACTCGAGATCGCGTTTTGTTTGTTTGGTGGTAGGGTTTTTTTTTTACAATTTAATTTCAGCACTGTCTATAGTTTGAATGAAAAGAAGAAAGGATGGTGGCTTGGAAGAAGAAAGCTGAAATCGAAATTCTTCGCATCACTGCATCATTGGGATGTGGCATTGTGTTGAGCATAAATATTTTACGTCTTCCTTGCAGAGTAATGTGCTTGGAACTGCGTAACACACATGTTAAAATCCGCTTAATTATGCAGCTGTCTTCTATGAAAATAAAATTGTTCACCTTTTTCTTTGGTCTTTCAGTACATGTCAACTTTTTTTAACCCTGGATTAATTTTGTTCTCATTTCATTGCATGGGCTACAGTGAAGATAAAAATGGGTGAGAAAATTCCGAAGTTTGTGAAATTTAGCCGGAGGAAAGGCATTGTCGCATACAATAAAACAGTGTTGCTTTCATAACTCATTTATAGTGCGTAACCCACACACAGGACCATTTTTTCTTTTCAAACACCCTCATTCAAGAAGGCTGAAGATCACAGATCTCTGTCCAAGCCATAGAAATTGTCCATTGAGATGTCAGATAACTGAATGTATGTGTCCCATAGATTTCTACCAGAGATTTGTGATTTGTGACAACATTATACTGACCTTCTCTCAATTGCAGACTTTCTCAACATAACAAATTCCTACCCTCTGCAATATATTATAATGATTGTACTGCAGACAACATGCAATGCCACAGTCTTGTGACCCAACATTTTGAACAGAGCTCGTCCCAACCTTCCTCCAAACATTTTTGTTTTTATTTTTTTTATTACTCATTGCCCCCCCCCCCCCCTCATTTCCATCTTTTCCCTTTGTATTAGATCTATATTTGTTATTTCTATTGATCGTTCCCTCTTCATCTTGGGTTTGTTGTTGTTGTTTGTTCGTTTTTATTTGTTTTTGTTTGTTTGTCATATTTTATTTTATGTTTACCCAATGAACTCGACAATAAATAGATGGATATATTATAAAATATGAAAAAGAGAGAACTGAGTGCTTGTAATTGAATAGAGAAAGCCCATGGCAATTTTTTTTTTTTTTTTTAATGTTTTGTTCTTTCATGCTCAGAAATAATACTGAACAGGTAAGAGATAAAAGAATTGAATAAAAACGAGGAAAGCAGATAAGCAATCAATGAACAATCAATTGCGGAAAGACAGAGATGAAAATATTAATGAACAGATTACATAATTATATGCTTTGATTTAATTAATTATCAAATTGATATACAAATAAGTAAGTGAATAGATAAACCAACCTCATCATGGAGTTTTTAAAATTTTGTTTTTGTCCTGTCTATTTGTCAGTCCTCCTTTGGATTACATGCACATGGTAATGCCCCAACTGCGCTTTGTGTAAAAAAAAAAAAAGAAAAAGGGGGAAAAAGAAAGAAAGAAAGAAAGAAAGAAAGAAAGAAAGAAGAAAAGACAAAAAAGCTGGGAGGGGTGAGGGAGGGGAGGGGAGGACATGGAAACTTTTAACAGAGATAAATGAAGGCCTCTTCAAACAGTTTAACTTCAGTGTAGTCTAATTTGATTCAACAACGCGTCTTCTCCCCGTCCTCTTTCATCTTTCAGACCTCAGTATGTGGAGATCTGGCCTATTAACAAGTCTCGTGGTCAAAGTGTTTAATCCACAATACAATGCCCATAAAGCGAAGACCCGGCAGTATTTGCCTTGAAATTCGACTACTCAAGTGGGGGAATAAATTGAGATCTCTTTTATTTATTTTTTTTTTCTCTTTCTCCCCTCTTCCTTCCAGTTCTTTTCTTCATCGAGTCTGCTACAGGGAAGGGGAATCCGGTGCCTTCTTTACAAATTATGAAAAAAGATGTTTTATTGGCCCTCGCGGATGACTGCTGCCTCATGGCCCGCTTTGCAGCAAGCCCGGCTTATCGCATCAACCTTTTTTGTGTTTTGTTTTACTGGAACTTAAAAGAATTGTGCTTAACAGTAAATTTATTGACTCATTAGAGCTTTTTTTTTCTCCCGTTATTGTTTTAGTTGTTATGTTGTTGTAAGTGATATTGGTGTGGTGGTGTTATGGGGGTAATACTGAATGGGAGATCATTGTGCTCAGTACTATTACTTCCCTTTACTAGACAAAAGGGGGATTGAACAAGCAGTGTAAAGAGGGAGAAAAATCACCTTTGCGCCCTCTGCTTGAAACATATACAATGGATAATTAAAACATATATATATATATATTGTAAAGAGAATGTTTCTTTCTTATTGTGATAATTTTTTTCAATTTTTTGGGGATCAGTCTTTGAAATGACACGAAGTAAATAAATTTTGTTTCCTCTTTACACTGCTTGCTGAACACATCTCGTATCTGGCAAAGGGAAGTAGTGGGGCTGGTCAAAATGATAAAGTGATCTCTCCTTACACTAGTCCCTCCTTTGGAAGGGGCAGACAATCAGCGAAACGATCTCCCATTGTTTTACTTTATAATCTGCTCCACATGCAAAATTCATTTTGCTTCCACTATATATTATGTCTTTGGCATGTTATAATTTATTTTCAAGCTATTTCTATCATCATTTCTAGTTTAAAAAAAAAAAAAAAATCATTATTTTCAGTCAGTATTGAGCCACTTGCGTTCAGTTCATTAACATCAGTTCTGTTTTGTCTTGGGTTTTTTTTTTTTTCTTTTTTTTTTTAATAATTGCAAAATGTCAGTATATGCAACATGTTTACTCCCTCCTCCTCAACTCCTACACAACAGGCCTCGAATTCAAGTAGAATAGACGTCATCCATTGACAGTCATATACACACTGGAGACGAATTGAAACCCACGACATAACAATTTTCTTTCATATCTTTTATATTTCATTTACATAGTATAGTAATTTTGTTTCCAATCTTATTCTAAGTTCATTTTGCAAGAAATGTCATCTAAGTACAGACTGTAGAGCTGTGGGTCAATCATGTCCCTAGATCACAGACTCTTCAGACCACCACTGCCAAACCGACCCCAGTGGTTCAGTCTGTGCCGATTACCCGGCTATGCCTATCATACCATCGGATGTCTCTTTGCCACTCCACGGGCTATACCCAATTGCCCCTAATCAACCCCTGACACAGAGAAATAAAGGAACCACCTTATCTTTTCCTCGGCATCACCTCTTCACTGTTCATATGGCCCCTTCTGTGAACTTACTCCTCTCCCTCAGCCACCTCTCTCCTCTTCTCTCTCTCTCTCTCTCTCTCTCTCTCTCTCTCTCTCTTTCTCTCACTCACTTCACTATAAAACGACAGCGCATTCTTTTCAGGCAATTTGCTGGGCCATCAATGCATCTTCTAAAGTTAAATGATTCCCACTTTGCAACCAATGCCGGGCGGGAGAAGAATAGACGGTGGCTGGGGTCCCAGTATTCACATTGATATACACCATATTTTTTAATTTTCCGTTGAGGGGGCAGAGGGGCGTTGGGAGAACAAGAGAGAGACATATGGAGCTGAGGAAATCTTCACACCTGCTATGTGCTTCCTATTCCCTCTTCTCCTCTTGGAGCTTTTTGTGTCAGAAAATATCTCCCTCATCGCTTAAATGTGCGGATAATAGAAATGCCACTTAATGGTGGCGTTGAAGTTTCTTTTTGTTTATTTTTCCCCCTCGTTTCATATTTTAAATTTCTGAATTCTTTTGTTGTATCAGAAGTAGAAAATTAGGTGTCAATGGGGAAAGTGGGGGCGACTGGGGTTTAGGGGCAATAAGAGGAGGAGGGGTCTTCAGGCAAAGAATGTGAAGTTTGATTGACAGGTATGATGTTTTAGATAGGGACTAATCTGTCACTTTTCTCTCATCCTTCTTGTAAATCTGAGCAGAGATGGGGATTTGAACAGTCTTCTGTATTAACATACAAGGATGGATATGTGCAGTTATTTAAGCGGTGATTTTGTTCACAGTTGTTACAAAATTATTGTGGTGATAGTTTTGGCATTGTTCTGGTAAAGCCGTACAAGTTTAAAATTAATAGAAAGAAACATTTACATTGATCATGGTCGCTACCCCATCTTAGTTCTGAAGTGGAGCGGAGGGGAAAGGACAAGAAGAGCATTACATGAAGATAACACTGTTGTCATCGTTGTATTGTTGTTGTTGTTGTTGTTGTTGTTGTTGTTGTTGTTGTTGTTGTTGTTGTTGTTGTTGTTGTTGTTGTTGTTGTTAATTCATTTCAGAACGCTCCTGTCGTTCAGCAAGAGGAGCTCTTCTGTACACTTGAGTGAGTGTTGTCGTGTAATAAGGAGATTTCACAGATAATGGGAAAAAAAAAACAAAAACGACTAAGTATCATTACTTTGCAGCTGTTGTTTTTGTTGTTGTTGTTGCTGTCGCTGGTGCTCCTGCTGTTGTTGTTCTTGCCGATGCTGCT
Organism: Peronia verruculata; assembly: GCA_038406235.1. Lineage (NCBI taxonomy): Eukaryota > Metazoa > Mollusca > Gastropoda > Systellommatophora > Onchidiidae > Peronia > Peronia verruculata. The sequence goes on from JBCAUA010067956.1 coordinate 6,974, forward strand.
GTTGAAGATAATTGATGTTGCTGTTATTGTTGTTGTTGGTGGTGGTGGTGGTGTTGACATTTAAGATTACCCCTCTTGCAGTTACAGTCGTTAATATTGTATTGCCTGTCTGTTAAACTTACGTTGAGCACAAAAAGATTAGATACTGACGGTCGCTCCTTTCATGTGCCATAAGAGCGGCGTATCTTGACGTTGCTTTTTTTTTCAAATTAACTTTAGAATTACTATTCCTCTATTTGTTTGTTTTCCATTTGTCTGTTAGGAATACAAAAATTTTCATTTGTCAAAATCTGTCGTAATTCAATGTTCAAAAGTTGACAAATGCACAATCTCTCCTGATACGTGAAAGGCCGTGTATTTTTCTCAGTCTGTGAATGTGGGAAAACCAATCTACGCTGCAGACATTTGTGTATTGACAGGAACTGGCAGAGGATTAGGTGAGAAACAAAGAAAGATATTACTTTACATGCGTTGCAAAAAATCATAACGTCACAATTTTTTCATTAGTATTCCAAGAGATAGTTACAAAAACAACAAGAACAACAACAACAACAACAACAACAACAACAAAAGGCTAGAAATAAAAAGGATAATAAGAAAAAAAAAACTAAAGACGTGAGAATCTGGTACAAATAAAAGAGGGGGGGGAGGGGGGGGGGGCGAAGAGAAGATCATTTTGATTTTCAACATCAGAATCATTTAATACACATTGTCAAAACGGCTTTTCCTGAAAACTGCCTATGCGAGAACATTGAGCTAGATCTATAGTTAGTCAATCTCTCTTATACCACATCATAGCAAATGAAATGCAATATAATCAGAGCTGAATAAGTGAAGAAATAATTACTTGTAAACTGTGATGAAAAATATATATATATATATATTTGAAATTACGTTAATGGTGATCTCCTAGATCCACAATCCTTCAAGCAGGTATTTTGTTAGATGCTAATCAACTGAGGACTGATTCAGTGGTTGTCTATATACTGCTCAAGCTTCAGGGTTCCGCATGACGAATAGTGAAAAGACAATTAATTCACTGGCACTTAGTGGTGTCTTTCCTATTTTGAAAACAGTGGGCGTTTTCATGTTTATCTCCGTGTTTAAGCAACGTTGAAACCAGACATCTCTATCGCTGTTTTTAGTTCTTTTTTGTATTATGTAAATGAAGAAATAGATAGAGAGCGTAATGTTAGCTTTCTAAATATGGCAGTGGCATGAAATAACGTACAAGAAAAAGAAAAGCAGCAATAAAATCGACCTAGTACCACAAGCATCTGCCCTGTTCACACGGAGAGCCGTCCCTGAGTCTCTAAGGAATATTTCAACTTAAAATACATCGTGGGTTCTGTATATTACTTTCATAATATTATAATGTCACAATAACAGAATCTGTAACAAATCCTTTGAGGAGCAAAGGTTGTGGTCCGTATTTTTCAAAGCATGAACTAATTCTTGGATTATTATAATATTCAATAATCATTCTCTCCAAGACCATATCCGACATATATTTTGTTCAACAGATTAGTGACAGATTGCTTCTTTCACCGTCTGGGTTATTTTGACATTCAAAGAACTAAAGACAAATTGGCTTTGTCACAGCTGTGCTTAGGTTACCCTGGGAATTAAAAGGATTCTCAATGTGTTGTATCTGCCACCACAGCGTGGCCTATTTTGAGACTCAGGTGGTTAATAACTGGCTATCTCTATCACTGCTTGTGTTATTCTGGGATTTAATGAACTAACAACGGGTTTTCTCTTTCAAAGCTTTATTATTCTGGAACATTCAAGGAGCTTACTACGATCTCTCTCTCATAGTTTGGGTAACTCAGGGACGCAATGGACTATCGATATGTTATCTCGTTCACTGTGCTATTCTGGGATAAGTGGGATTCCCAATGGACTCTTCATAGCTTGGGTTACTATGGAATTCTAAAAGATTGAGTATATCACAACTTATGCCATTCAGGGATTCAACAAGCCAATGAGAGGATATCTTTTTCAGAGCCTGATGTTTCTGGTGTTCAAAGTGTATCCAACACCGTCTATCACTAACTGTGTAACTCCAAAAGTCCTTGGACTAACGATCGTCTGTTTTGTCTTCATCACAGTTTGTGTCATTCCGGAATTCACGGCGCTAATTAGGAAATCTCATTCACTTTATGTTGTATTCTGAAAGTCAGGGAGATATCACAATCTCCATCCCAGACTGTGATGCTGGAGTTCGAAGGTGTACCCACTGGTTGTCAGACAGAAAACTTTTCTTAAACCATGGTATATGCGCGCGTGTAAAAGCGACAGGAAACTGAGAAGGGAAAGCAGGATAAATAAGAGGAAATACCACACTGTTTGTCGATTGCAAGGCATACAATGCATTGCCTCGACTTCAAATTCTAAGGTTTCCGGAGAGCATTTCTCAAATAGACTACCAGCAATGTAATTGGCGCTTCTGCGTGGGTGAGAACCGCAAATATCGGTGCCAAAAGGAGCAGCAAACAATGTCACTGAACTGATATTTGCACGAATTCTCAGTGGTGCAATTACATTTAGAAAGCCGCAACAATTCGCTGCTGTGATGTTCTTTCTTTGACCAACGTTTTTTGCCACTTATTGAACCCGCTACAGTTGCCATAGCATGTACTTTTATACAGATGATACCGTGCTAAACTACTTCAGTCAACATCAGATTTCGGGATCTACTATTACAAAAGTCGTTGATACTGAATTTTATGTGTTATGAGGACTCTTTGACTAGATTATCATTTTGCTCGTTATTTCCTAATTATCAGTATCTTAAAGCATATCTCTATATGTTTCATATACTATCCTAATAAAGTTAATTAATAAAAAGTTGCCAGTGTGAAATATGTTTTGACCGAACGGGCATGCCGGCGTACAAAATACATAGGAATGAAGAAACGCCAAACTGTGGCAGGTAAAAGAAGCTTGTACTGATAACTTGACTCTTAGAGATTCTATAGGACTTAAGCCCGAGTTGCCGCGAGGTTCCAGCCGGATTCTTATCACTAATCAAGGCCTATAAATGTGAAAAAAAAAAAACAATCAAACAAACAAATAAACAACAAAACGCTAACAACATGATGCTATTGGGTGCTATACCATTTCCTAAATCCTCTTTGATAAACAGACCGCGCCTATGCATCTTATATACTGGTAGCGTACCGTAGCGATCTATATCTAGAGTTGGATTTATTCTGGATTGATTCTGTGGTGGACATGATGACGTAATAAATCCGAATAGACATGAAGACTAACGGACTAAACAGATTCAATGGACGTTATTGTCCAAACGATGACGTAATATGTTCAAATACATAAAGATTAGCAGAACGCAAGTGGATCCAATGCACGTTAGTGCAAAAATGGCCATGTAAAAAATCTGAATAGACAGGACAAAGAGACACTTCAAATCAAGAAGTAATTCACGGGCAAAATAATATGACGGGCAATTTTTTTAGATTCGCTCCTAAAAGTGCAAAGCTGAACGACGTCGGTGACAGGTGGCTACAGCGTTCTACTCAGTCGTCTTGGAATTCATAAAGTTGTTGATCAGATCTATCAACACAAATCAATATCTTTCATTGTATCAAACGATTGATCCTATCGGAGAACCAGGCGACGGAGGACAAGGCTAATGGGCTCGCCCCGGCTAGCTAGAACACTTGTTCTGTATTTTCCTCCTTTGAGTGGCCGGATCCAACCTCATCATATGTCGTGGGAAAACATCAACTTTGACATTGTCCTCTTCCCTAGGATAATTCGTCTTCCCCACTTCTTCCTCACATCTTTCTTGGTGCCCTTCAAACTGTTAGTCTATAAGAAATGTTTAAATGTTTGCATCTGTTAAACAGCTATTCAAACTTTCCTATCTTCAAACAAACAAAGAAAAAATGAATTTCATTTTTCAATGAGTAATTCACCGAAATTGATGTTTCCGTTACACAGTGAAACGTTTTTATAGAGAATGACAGGACGTTGTAACAAGCCCATGAATAGCTCGCAAATACACAGCTAGACAAAATCTCGGAGAAAAACAATGGCGGCCATTATATAGGCCCCAGGGCCTACGCCCGGGCTCCACCTATCACCTACCTTTACCTTTAGCAAGTGATT
>JBCAUA010067967.1:0-11107 GCA_038406235.1 Peronia verruculata
GCGAACAGACGCTCCCATGTGCGAGCCAACACAACATTGTTTCGCCTTTACTTTGTGGTGCAACTTTTTTATTTGCCCATGCTTCCTCATTGCAATACTAGGCCCAGATAGACACTCCGTAATAATGAGTATTCTTTGTTTAAAAATTAGAAGAAAGGAATGATGATGATCCTCGTTGAACTCTAATATTTGATGTATTCATTAACACCCCTTATTCACATGAATTTGAACGGATGTGCCTTAGAATGCCAGAGGGGATATATTGCAACAGAATAATAATAATAACAATAATAAAATAGATCTGCGTACACAACCACCACCAGAAGAATTCTTCGTACTGTCCATATAATAATGGGAGCGATAGTTTAAATATGTGCTATCATTTCTATTGAGCTACAACAACCCATTTGTCACGGAAATGCAATAATTATTGGTGTTTCATATTACAGCTTTCTGGCCAATTTCTCAAAGCACTGGATAACAGCGCTGAACATTGTGTCCAGTTTTTGTTTCTCTCTCTTTCTTTCTCTCTCTCTCTCTCTCTCTCTCTCGTTTTTTTTTTTTTTTTTGGTTTATGCTTGTTGTTTTTAGAGGTAATGTAACCGGACATCCATATATTTGATAACTTCTGTTTTATGTGCACTCTCTTAGGACTGTTCTGTTCCAGAGAGTACGTATAAATCAGAAGAGAGAAACCATATTTCACATGTTGGTTTTTAAAGCTAATATCCATTGGAGTCTACAGGACGCGCCACTCATCCTTCACCGGAGGGACGGCGATATAAAAATAGACGGCTCCAGTATTTCGCTTTGTTTTTTATGCTCATTCTATTACCTCGAGTGTCATAGTGTACCTACATTGAATCAAATTGAGTGGTAAGCTGGCTTCTGTTCATTTCAGGATAATTCCATTTATATGTCTGTCAGGTTAGTTTGAATTGTATTTAAACGTCAAAGTGATCTAGGAATTCTATTATTCCCTGCAAAAATGATACATTAGCGTTGTCCGCTCAGAATGCTGTTGGTCCCAGAGACAGAAACGAGTGGAGTGTACAGAGACTTTACAGGCAGCACGAACTGCAATGTTGGCTAACATTTCATAAAAAAGAAAATAATTTATGCCCTGATATAAATCGAATGTCTAACCGGCAACTAAGTAAACACAACAAAAAGAAGCAAATAATATGAATAATTTGATATGGTAGAATTTCAACTCGGTGGAATCATTGGGCAAATTGTCGAGCTGTTTGGCTCTCCATCGACTGGCCTGTCAAGGTTCAACACGACACAATTTAAAGGTCCTGTTGCATAATTATACGCTCAGGAAATGGAAAGCCGCACATTACGCTGTGATCCTGAAAGCCAGGCCAAGTATGGTTTGTCTGTATTTTTTTTTTTTAAATGGTCTGTGAAAGCTCAAGATCATGTTGCCATTCAAAGATACTATTTTAAATCGCGCTCAGGAATGGGAAATGGTCCAGTACATTGCTGAATTTTGATCTTAAAGATAAAAAGAGTGTAAATATAGGGGCCATTATTTTGGTCCCTCAAGGTTCAGTATGAAGGGTTTCAGAGCAAAACGCGACAAACGCCAGTTTCGAAAATTTCGAGTTATACCTCTCAGTACTGGCAATGGTGGTGGTGCTATACGGCAAGGATTTCCTTTTCATCAAACGCAAAAGTCGTAAACAATTCTATTTTTAATGATAAATTACAAACTACTGGAGAATAGATTGTCATTTTTCTCTAAAGGGCGATTTTGGATATGTCTCACGTTTGCCCTGGAACCCTTTGGAAGCACCATCTAAGCACCACATTTCCAATAAATGTCTGAATTACAAAGCTGCATCACGTTATTTGACCTGACAGGCCGAACGAGGTGTCTGTAGGCATATTTGACACCTGTCATATTTCCACTCATACCACCATTTAAATATCAAAATTCAAAAATTCTCAGATACAAAGAGCAAGGTAATGATAAACTGATAAAATGTGATCTTAAATATCGAATATACAGAGATGGCTACTATATTATCGATCTATCAAGGACCAAGGTGACTTGGTAGCGCATTTAAAGATCGAATTATTATGAGGACATACAAAGTCAGACAACAGGCCATGATGTTGCGGGTCGAGCGAGCTACAATAACGACCATTCAGGTGATGTGGTCTGCCAGGCTCAATCTGACACCACCATTTACAGATCACATTACACTATTTTACCCTCAGAAAATAGGAAATGGCAAAAAGCACTGTGACCCTTGAGATCGAGGGAATAGATAAAATAATAGTGGCATCGATTCTTTCTTTCTTTCTTTTTTGCTTTGCTTTTGTTTTGACTGACCTGCCAAGAACCAAGATGACACCAAAATGTATCGATTTATAAAAAGAGATTGCATCATTCCCGAGTATTTTGTTTTTTTAATCACGTATTTTATTCTGTATTGTTAGCCTTAATGATACGTATAATCAATCATAGTTATTTTCCATCTCATACGTTTCCTCATAGCGGTAAGGAGTAGCAACTGTGGCGTTGTTCTTGTTGTAATCATGAATTGCTGAAAACTATTTTTTCCACCATATACGGAACTTAAACCACCCGCAAAACAACTTCGCAATCCGCCTTCGTTTCACCTCAACAGTCTAACATCTACAACCAATGAAAAAGCAAAGAAATATCGTAATATTTTCATGACATGAGATGTGGACGAATCAAGATAGGGATGAAGTGATATTATGGAGAAGGCCCAATCTATTTACACGATTTGTCTCAGCATATTACTCATGATAACGGAAAAATCACGAGCGCTCTCCACGTCTCGGCAAACAAAGACAATTCTCTCCCATACACGCCTAATGGTTAAAATGAACTAGACCAACCCCGCTGGCTTAACCTGCTGGGACCCTCGACCAGCGGAAAGTCTACTCTAACGCTAACATGTAGGTCCGACCAGCGGGTGACGATTGTTCAAGAAAGACCCAGTCGTATACATAGACACTTCCTATGGAGAATGTGAAAGGTTAATCACTAATAAATAATTATTAGTTCGTAACTGTTTTAATGGGGATCGTTGTGCCCAGACCTATTACAACCCTTTACCAGACAAAAGAGGGATTGAACAAGCAATTTAAAGAGGAAAAAATCCCTTTTGCGCCCTTTGCTTGAAACATGCGCCATGAAAAAAAAAAAAAATTCAGAAAAAATATGATATAAAGAGAATGTTTTCTTCTTATAGTTATAACTTTGTCAAAAGTTTTGGCATCCAGTCTTCCGAATGGCAAGAAGTAAAAGATTTTGTTCTTCTTTTCACTGCTTTCTAAACACACCTTTTGCCTGGCAAAGGGAAGTAATAGGCCTGGTCAAAACGATCTCCCCTTACACGAATATCTCTCTTGAAAGGAGCAGATAATCTGCGAAACGATCTCCCATTAAGCCAGTGACCTGTGTGTTCTGTGTCATAGATGGATGGATTTATACAAAATGAGATCTGGAGCGAGTGATGAAAGTGGAGAGAGAGAGAGAGAGAGAGAGAGAGAGAACGATGGGGAGAAAGGAGTATGAGAGCAAAGGGAAGAAAAAATGAGGTAAGGTTGAGCGAGCGTGAGTAAGAGAGAGGAGGATAGAAAAAAGCAAGTAGGAGAAAGAGACAATGAAGAGGCTGTTTTGGACGGAAACCTCTGTAAGAGTAGGTCAGTCAGGTGTGACAGAGGGAGTACTGGCATCATTGCCTTGAAAACCAATAACATGATTTCATTCATTGTGTCACACAGAGATGGTGGGGCCTGGAAGAAAGGGAAAGGGTGGAGAAGGGAGAATGGTAGGGTGAGTGAAAGATACAAATCTGATGAGGAAAAATAAGCGGACAGGAAAGAGAGAGAGAGAAATTGCATGAGTAAGCAAAAAAAAAAAAAAAAGATAAAAGGTAAAAAAGTAAATACGCAGTGCTGGCTACATGTCAAAAAGAGCGAGAACGAGAGAGAGAGAGAGAGAGAGAGGGAGAGAGAGAGAGAGGGGTGAAAGAACAAGTCTTAGTGAGGATTAGTGAGCGAGGCACAGGACATGAAAGGCCGGGTATAGCAGAAGCGGTGAAGAAAGAGAAAAAGAGAGTGAGAAATAGGAAAACAGAAAGTCAACGAGAAAGAAGAGAGACTAGGGAGGGCTTAAGGTAGACTTACTGTACAATTACAGTAAAACTCACACTGCCAACAGAAGATCTCTGCATTTACTCGTGATCTCTGAAATTTCACACCGGAAAAGATAACTCGCTTATCTCACATCTCCACGCCAGAGTTACCCCCGCCTACTTCCCAAATTAATAACTTTGCCCGGTCGTAAAGCATAAACTCGCATCTCATCTTCACCGATGTGGAATCGTGATAAACTTTCTCGGTATCTACATCTCATCTTCCTCTTTCTCTTCATCAACCATCACCTCCTCCATTCCTGCCAATACACACCAAACAAACATACACACACGCAGACAAACACACACTAACACACATACGCTCTGAAGACACATATAACTTTAACTGCGCGACCTAGTTCTGTTCATTGGGAAGATTTATGAGTAATTATTTTGTACCTTTTTTTCGGGGGGAGGGGGTGGGGGGGGGAGAGGGGGTTGGGAGGGGGTTACCGCATAGTGTATTAGATCTAGATATAAAGATGGCAGGGGCACATAAACAAAATGGGGCGGGGAGGGGGGGGGTTGAGATGGAAATTGCTAAAAGATTGCTAAAGTTACAATTTTTTAAGACTCATAAGTCATCTTTATTATCAAAATATCGAGGTATGAAGTCTTGAAGTGGTCTTTGGCCCCTTTTTATTTGTGAAATAATTGGTAAGTTTTGGTGTCTATTATTCATTTAATTATTTATCTATGTATTTATTACGGATTTGTTTATCCGTAAAATGATGGTCTGTTAGATCCTTGTTGATTTCCTGATTTCCACGATACAAAAAACATGATATCGGGTTTATCAATAGTTTTTTTCTCTTCATAAATTTGTTTATTTTACCGCGAAGGTTTGCAGATGGAGGAATGTTTACACGTCATGTGTAATCTAGTTGTATAATTTGTTTTCTAGCTTATATCCTTGTTGGGGACCTATATCCAAGGGACTAGACAATGACTTTGTTTTTTATGTTAACCCTCCACACACCCTGATAACAATGCCAGAAGATGACTTGTGGTAGGTTGGCTGCTGTGAGAAGGATCGTATTACATAATATGTCTCACAGCTATTCAAAAATGTATGTCTGTCGGCTTTTCACCATACGGGATTCTGGTATCATGTGAAAGCTTATTTCATACCTTTGAGATGGTGAAAACAATTTTGAGCTAGCTTTATTGTAGCCAGAGATAGTGCAGTTTAAAGAGACAATTGAAGACCAAACCCCCCCCCCTCCCCTCCCCTATAGCAATGACCGAAAATCCGAGAAAATCGAATTTAAATGAACGGTGACCTACATTTCGACAGGTCGCGAGACATATATAAATCTTAGTCCCATGGTAACCGCTTCATGGGGTGGGGGGGGGGGCAATGGCTCTGTGGTATGGCGTCTGGGAATATATTTCGGAGGTCCGGTGTGTACGTTACCCACGTTAAAGAACCTTTGGCATTTCAAATCGATGGAAGAGTAGGCCTGAGTGCCGCTGTCCGGGCAAAATTTATAAATTCCAAATTTCTACCCACAAAACTTCTCAACAAAAATTGGCAACTTCTAAAAAGCCGAGATAATCCTACTTTCTAAGGATTGAAAGGCTTAAGAAAAAAACAACAACCGATTCATAGATCACATTTATAGCTGCGAAACGGCAACTAAAACCATGAGAAAGGCCTAACCAGTGATCAATTTTGTCAAGTTGGTGCTTAGATGCTAAGAAAATGTGAGCTCAAGGGGGTTGGAGGTCAGAGAGTTAATTAGTTTTCATGCTCACTTATTGTTCGAAAAAACAATATAGATTACAGTAAGAATGTTCTATAGCAACACAGCTTACTGTAAGAATGTTCTGTAACGATATATTAAAGTAAGAATGTCCTATAGCAATACAGCTTACAGTAAGAAAGTTCTATAAGAATACAGCTTACTCCTGGAATGTTCTATAACAATATAGCTTACAGTAAGAATGTAATCTTACAATAAAGCTTACAGTAAGAATGTTCTGTAACGATACAAATTAAAGTAAGAATTTGCTATAGCAATACGGCTTACAGTAAGAAAGTTCTATAAGAATACAGCTTACTCTTGGAATGTTCTATAACAATACAGCTTACAGTAAGAATGTTCTATAACAATGCAACTTACAGTAATCATGTTTTATAACAATACAGCCTACAGTAACAATGTTTTATAACAATACAGCTTACAGTAATAATGTTTTATATCAATATAGCTTACAACAAGAATGTTCTATAACAATGCAGCTTACAGAAATAATGTTTTATATCAATATAGCTTACAGTCAGAATGTTCTTTAACAATACAGCTAATAATGAGAATGAAACATACCACCCACTCTTCAAGAAATGACCTATACAACATGTCAAAGTTTATGGGCAGAGATAAACGATGATGGAGGGTGCTGCTTGTCGCTTTTGTCTTAATCAACTCAGTTCATGCAAGGTGTATTACCTTAAGCGGATATTTATTGTTCGTGGGAAGAAAGCCTCGTTCATAACAGGACACAAAATATATTACAGGAACAAACAATATCTCACCTGAATCAAAATTAGATCTGGAAGCACACAATTAAGGTAGCAGCCCCCCCCCCCCTCCCCCCGAAAGAAAACACAATTCAAAAAATTGAATGGGCAATTGTAAGGTACAAATATGAAGGTCATAAAAAATAACAAATATTGTTTTATAAAAGTAAAAATAAGAATAAAAATAAAAATTGGGAAAAGATAGATCGATAGAAAGAGTAAAGAGATGGTGGTGAGGTCGAGAGAGACGGAGGAGGGAGGAAAGAGTGTTAGACGGAAAGAGAAGAAGAAAAAAAAAAGAAGGAAGAGAATAGATAATGGTGATAATGAGTATCATGTGGAGAAACAAAACTAGGGATACAACGAGACATGAAATTTGTAACTAGACTACCAACATCAGTAAAAATAACATCAACAGCAGCAACAACAACAATATTAGATGTTGAACAGCCCGAGGGCAAAGTTTAGTCACAAGTGGAGTGCACACATCTTATAATAGACACGATAGTAAAATGATTTAAAATGACAAGATGATTTAATATTACCACTACCTAGCATCAACAACCACATACAAATACAACAACAACAGCAACAACAACAACAACAACAGCAATTATAACAATATGAGATGCGGCAAGATGAAATCAGGCGGTTGTGAAAGTTTGAGCATATTATTATGGAGTTATTGGTATCACTGTAAAGATTATCCATTTCCCTTTCTGTGTGTGACACAATTTTGGCTCTGCCTTAAATAGAAATTGAGATATTGGCAATCAAACACAACCTATTGCTGTAGCTGGATTAAGGAGAAAATGGCCAGTCAATTTGGTAAATCCTTATTATAGTCTTTGTTAGGCCATGCCACTGAATTACATTTTTTTTTTTGGGGGGGGGGGGGGGCTTTTACTCGGTCTCTTTCAGTAAACTTGATTCTGAAATGCATTTTTAGATTGATATAGAAGGGTTAGGTGAAGAAAAAAAAATGTGTTGAAAATTCATTCACTGTTGAAAACATGTGATTTCGCTCGTCGCCTCAATTTGAACAGCGCCTAATTTCATCGTGTCGTGTCTCACTAACAGCAAACCGGGGTGACGGGAAGCGACACGAAGTGAAAACAAGACAAGGGACCATACGAAGCGAAACGAGCGAAAGCAATACAGGGGATGAAAATAATATCAGTATTCAATATCATCAACCAGTGTTGCTTTTGTGACCAGCGGTGTCTTCCGCGATACGAGCGAAACTAATGATAACGCCAGAAATTGCACCCTCTTTTGCCCTAGTTGGTTTCGCTTCGTATCGCCAGCGATGCAAAATGGCACCTTTCTACCTCTGTGACCATTCTATTCGCTACGCTTCCCTTCGAGCGCTTGGATGGCAGTGTGAAAGGAGCCTAAGCAAGGTTGGAAAACTGGATGGAAGTGGTATCGGGATTTTTTATTTTTTTTTCTGCTGTCTGACAGTTTTGATTTTGGAGGCGATTATAGAAGATCAAACGTCGGTCCACAGAACTTTCTGACGGCCCTCTCTGTCTGTCTGTCTGTCTCTCTCTCTCTCTCTCTCTCTGTCTGTCTGTCTGTCTGTCTCTCTCTCTCTCTCTCTGTTTCTTGTTGAGCCATACTGATACCTGTCACCCGGATGGCGGTTTGTTTGTGTGTGTGTGAGGAGGGGGGGGGGAGAGGGAGACTGGGTGAGTGAGAGATGTGTGTGAGTGCATATTATTATGAATGAGAAAGAGAAAGAGCCAAAGAGAAAGAGAGAGAAAGAGAGTGAGAGAGTGTGGATGTGTGTTTGTATACGTTCCGGTGAAAGATAAACTGCACATTGTGTGTGTCTGAGAGAGAGAGAGAGAGAGAGAGAGAGAGAACGTGTGTGTGTGTATATGTGTGAGACAGAGACAAAGGGAGAGTGAGTTTATAGAGTGTGAATGAAAGAGGGAGTGAAAGAGAGAGAGAGAGAGAGAGAAATAGAGAGTGGGTGACTTCCAGCGTATGTGAGTGAACGAGAGAAGAAAAGAGAGAGTGAGAGAAGAGAGAGAGGGGTGGAATGAGTGTGGGCGAGTGAGAGAGAGATGTGTTACATTTAATTGTATATCTAAACTGTTATTTTATAGAGTTAAAAAACATCTTTATACAATTGCTTTCTTACAGTAATATCATTTGACTTGTAAATGGTCACAGAATGGCTCTATCAGATTACGACAACTATTTTGCATTCGTTACAAAATAATCATTATATTATACAGTTCTGAAGATGATAATGATCAAATTAAAACAAAAACAAAAACAAAAAACAAAACAAAACAAACAAGCAAAAAACATGTCTCTCAGTCTAGATTTTTTTTTTTTTCAAAACTGGAAACAGCTGTTAGATCTAAGCCCTCAGATCAGTTTTTTTTTTTTTCAAATTTCACTGTGCGTGAGTAGAACCTTTGCCTGAGCGTAGAGAGTCCAACGTGCGTGATATTGACACGGACATGGTGTAGGAATTGCACTTTTCCGACAGTCAGAAAGCGCCGTAAGCTGCCGGACTCGGAACAAAGAAATTAGCTGTTGGGTGTGCTGGGGGTGGTCTGTTATCCATGTTTTTTTTTTATTATTGTTATTATTAATTATGTTACGTTCTATAAACGTCTTTCAACCTCCTCATGGAGGGTATCTCGATATTATAGATTGCAGACATTGAGAGAACATTCATCTGTGAATATAATTATTAAACGGCCGAGTCTATTTACACGACTAGTCTCAGTACGTTACTCACGATAAGAAAAAAAAATCACGAGCGCTATCCCATGTGTCGGCAAACAAAGAAAAAAATCCTCTTCCCTAATGATTAAAATGAACTAGACCAACCCCGGTGGCTTAACATATGGGACCTTCGACCAGCGCAAGTCCACCCTAACGCTAACATGTAGGTCCGACCAGCGGGTGACGAGTGTTCAAAATAGACCCAGTCGCGTAAATGGACACTTCCTAATAAAAAATATTGCTCTTATAGGCCCAATATTACAATGAGTATGTGGAGTTGTTGTGAAGTGAGCATGTATTTATGTGTGGCGTGTTAGCTCAGTGATTGTTCTGCGGCCTTTGGAAGCAGAGGTCGCTGGTTCGAATCGCAACGGGAGCACGTTGTATCCTTAGGAAAGATACCTAACACACAGTTTTCCTCAGACCTCCCATCTGTAAAACGGGTACCTTATGTCTATCAGGGAAAGTACAGTGGCGCTGCACTGCGGCGACCGGGTGTGAAATGTCCAGACCAATTTCCCCTCATGGGGGTCAAGGGATGGTACTTTTCCTTTCACTTTTCTTGTACTTTAAACTGTTTATTTTTACTGATTCTTCTATCCTTCTGATTTTAACCAGTTCTGAGGGTCACCTGCTGTCTCTTTAATTTGCAATACAGTATTTCTAGCCACAGTCAAGTCAGATGGAAGTTTTGTTTTAACGACCTGAATATGTTCGTTGAGAAACGTCGGCATACGACTGATTTTGACTAGCTGGGAGATATAGTCCAATTTATGTGCTTGTTTGATTGTTTTCTAATGCGCATGTTCTTGTTTGTTATTTGGTTGTGCTGTATTAAAACGAATAGTGTTTGTTACTTCGAATCAAGGAGCTTAAACTATTATACTGGAGTGCTGACTTGTGATAAACGCGTGCCGAGGTGGAGCCATGCCAGTGGAGGCAAAACACCTAGTTAATGCCCTTGTTATTATGATACCACGTGTTCATGAACGAAATTGATACTGTCATTATCTTCATAATCGCACGTCTGTTGTATTCTGCCCTTGCTGTAGCTCTCGATTTTAAAAAAAAATGAATCAGTCTTTTTACAAGAAAAGATTTGCTAGATCAGAATAGTGACTAACTCCGTGCGTAGTAATGGGCACCAAGAATAGCAAAATAGCAACGCCTTTAGTGCCTTGGCATCCAGTGTTGACAAGCGAGACACAGGGTGTTTTTTTTTTTTTTTAAGCGACGACATTAGCCCGCTCTCCAGTATAAATAGTATAAGCTCTTTGCTTTAAGTACAGATGAGTGCCAGCGAATGTCTTTAAATGATCATAAAGCATGCCATTTAGTGTCTTGTTTTTTATACCAGTATATATGACTTTGTATTAAATGTTATGTCCATGGCTAGTCACAAAATAAATAAATAAATAATTTTAAAAAGAAATAGCCAGTTTATTTTGTTATTACTAGTAGACATAGATTATGGGTGAAAAAAAAAAAGAAAAACAAGTTATGTAATAAATATATTTGCGGTGTATTTCTTCGTGCACTTACAGCGATCGCAAAACATATTTATTAGAAAAACGAAGCATACCAATGTGGATGAGCAATGACGTCACTTATACCTACATGTCATCAAAGCGGTTTGAGAGACGAGGGTTTG
>JBCAUA010067978.1:632-11107 GCA_038406235.1 Peronia verruculata
CTCTAAATACTTTGAATGCTGTTGCTTAGTTGTTGTCCCGTTTGATAAAACTGTTTTCATTTTCATTTTTCATCCGTTAGGCCTACAATCATGTGTAAAGCAGACCACTAGATTCGAATGGTTTCGGGGCAAAATGAGATATTATATATATATCAAAAGGCCCTTCAGAAAAAAAAAAAAAATTAAAAATGACAATTTGCTCTCCAATAGTTAGTAATTTATCAGTACCAGATAGAATTTTTGAAGACTTTCGGGAAGGATAAGTCGCGTTTTGGTGAAAAGGAAAGTCCTTATCACCATTCCCAGTATTTAGGGGAATAACTCAATTTTTTTTTTTTTTTAAATGGCGTTTGTCACGTTTTGCCCTGAAACCTTTTAATGGTCATCGCAGTGCGAGGAAGGGAACTCTCCTAGTCGGTAGTCTGTCGTGTGATCTACAGTGTTTCAGTATTGTTTAATTCTGCAAGAGTTATAAATTCTCATATGCTGTGCTCTACGAGAGGTGTGGATTTCGAAGAATCATTTCCATGACTTACAACACGGGTTATTTCCATTTCGTCTTTCACTCTTTAACCTGTAGACATTCAGATCTCTCTCGTTTAGACATAGACTCTATGATACGGAGCTGTGTTTTTTTTTGTTTTGCTAAGCCGAGAGACCCCACTCCCCCGCCCCCCCCCCCTTTCCCTCAGGATATTGCAAGACTTATCAAAACCGATTACGTTATCAACTGGGAAAATCCGTTTTACGTTAAAGCGGAACAGTTTTATACTGCTATCTCAGACATGTAAGATCTAAGTCGCTGAGAGATTCTGATTTTAAAGCACCATAGGATATTGCAACAGAAAGAAAAGAAAGAAAGTCGGAACATCGGAAATTCGTTTCCGAAAAACAGTCTGATTTGAGGTCTACATTAATTAATTCAGGTAAATGTTTTGGTCCAGGTGATAGTAGCCTATCTAGATCTAGACTAGATCTAATCTATATCAAGATCTAATTCAGATTATCATCTAGAGACTAGATTCATCTCCTGTAAAAGTTTCTCGTTAAGAACCATTTGGGTACCCTTTTTGGTGTAGATCTTTGTGCATGATGTTTGGGTGTATAGTAAAGCGGGGTTTGATCACGATAAGATTTTATAGGTAACATCAGAGACTAAACTTAGATCTAGATCTAAATTTATTTGTGGTAAATTTGTTTCGGTTTTGCTAGACCTAGCGTTCTCGAAAGCCACTTTTAAAAAGGAAATCCTTTATATTGATGCTTGTAGGCCTACTGTCTTACAATTCCTGGAAGCTGGCGAAAGGTTTTTGACAGAGAGGCAAATCTATCTGGATTCCAGGGCGAGGAAACTTAGTTTTATGGCCTGACTGAGGGACTGAGAATAAGAAAATCCTTCGAGAGCAATGCATAATTTTGTGAAGTAAAGAAATGTTCAAAGACTTTCTAATGATGAGATAAAACCGATAACTGAGAACTCAAGTAAGTTATTGAGTAAATGAATGAAGTAATAATAAACAAATAGATCAATAAAAAATAACTATATGAAAATACACAAAAAAGAAATACATGTACCGGTAAATAGATTTTAAGAAAGCATATAAATGCTCATGAAATGATGTTAGGCCTATGTAGGCGAATACAAAGGGAAAACTATTTTCAGGCGATAGCTTTGCAGAAAATACCCAAAATGATACATATTTCCAAAGGCATATGGGAATTAATAAAGTTAGCCCACTTACTTCTTTATTACATGCAACAACAGTATAATTATCTTTTACAAAGTAAAATGTCTTTTCTGTTCACTTGCTTTGTTCAACTGATAGGCCACTAAATAACTGCAATCTTTTCTGTTTGCCATAGCCTTTTCAGCTTTTAGCCTATGGTTCTTTTCTAAGTATCTCAAATGAGGATGTTCTCTTTAGATAAATCAAGAAGGTTTATTGATTTTCTTCTCTGGCGTCAGTGCAAAATTTTACCCTAATGGTCCTGCAGTCCAGGGAGAAAAAAATAATAACATCAACAGATTTTTTAAAATAAAAATGACACATTTCATTTACCACATATTTTTTTTTTTTTTTCTTAAAACTTCAGTTTGAGATAAAGACTTTTAAGTTTGAGATCTGTCATCTAACATAAGGACCTAGTGAACAAAATGCTTTTTTTTTTTTTTTCATATGAAGTGATGCAATTGGTTGTCTCTTACTATATCGCTACCCCAGAAAGTTGCACAATTGAGTCTGGTTTGAGTCAACCTCTCAGGACCAGAAATAATTGTTGACTTCAAGCAAGGTTAACATTAACCAATGCAAAGATTTAAAGGGAAAATATAATATTGATTGATAAAGGAGGTTGACTTCATGTGATAATTTACTTTAAGTGAGTTGACATTAAGTATTTGAGTAGGTGAGGAAATGGTTAAACAGTGGCATGAAAATTGCATTCAGTCAAAGTATGCCAGAACAAGTCAAATTACTGGAAAATATTTGTGACATTTTTCTCCAAGGTAATATTTTTACAGGCAAGATAAACTTAGAGTATAACGTGGAGTATAACAAAGATGTCAAAGATGACCTTGAAGCTGTCCGATTTCTATGCTGTTATAAATTATTGCTCTTTAAGACTGTTTAGTGCTCTGACTAATTATTCACCTTTCTCTGTTTATTTCAGCTTTGTTTTTTTCTTCAGCGCCATATTTCTTTGGGTCTGATCTAATCTTTAAGAGAAGGACAAAAAAAAAAGTACCGTCTCCGTCAATCGAAGCAGAGCCAGCTATGAATCCCCAAGACAGAAATACCATTCGCAGAAACTACATAGAGCTGGCTGAGCAGATACAGAGTGATGTAGAGATGGTGTGCAAAATCTTGTTTACAAAGAGAATCATTTCCAGAACTATGGAAGAAAATATTCTAGAGGTAGATTTTTATGTTGTTGTTTTTGTCTCTGTTACGTACAATTTATTCATATTATGTAGCCGTTTACTATCCACATATATTGTAACAATCACTGTATCAATTCTATGTTGTTATCTAAAGAAAAGGAAGAAGGAAAGATAAAATTCTGGGAAAAGCCACAAATAAGAAAAATGTTGCGGTCCTTTGCGACGTAAAGCAACATAAAAACTCAGATTTTGCCAGATGGTGGCTAATCCCTTGATACTCATAAAAGAGTAAGACAAATTGAATCCATTACTTGAGTTGTATTCATTGTGAAATATGATTTGAAATATAACACATGGAAAAGGTTGCAGTCAAAGGAAACACAGTTTATCATACAACTCAGTCAAAGTACATGTGGTATTTAACATATCAGGATTCACAATGCTGTTGAAACTAAATAAAGATTTTTTTTGTTTGTTTTGTTTTGTTGTTGTTGTTGTTGTTGTTGTTTCTTGAGAGGTTTGGAAGGGGAATTAATGTGGAAAATTAAAATTAAAATAGAGGTATTGGCTTTTTCAGCAAATTGTTTTCTTCAGTGTTCATTAGATCACCACAAAATCACTTGGGATTTTTAGATAAATCTCTTTCATGCACAGTGTGTCAAAAGACACTGGAATGAATCACTGAAGAATCCATGTGGGAGATAATATTTTTAAAAAAGCGCTTATTCTAGGTTGATATATCTTATGAATCATGACATTGCCTAAATATGACAATAAATAATAATTACTATAAGAAAAGAGAAGATAGGTAGAATAATGTTACATCTATACACATATATGTAAATCAGCACAGTTTCAGTTCGTAATTGTAAAAGTTTTTATTTCTGGCAAGTGTGTTGGTGAAGGAACATACAACATCCATGATGTGAGATGCGACACGATGAAATCAGGCTGTCGTCAAATTTTGAGCATATTGAGTTATTGCTGTCACTGTAAAGATTATTAGTTTCCCTTTCAGTGTGGGAAAAAATTATTCTTCTGCCTTAAATAGAAGTTGAGACATTAAAGACAATGGGGGTGGCCTGTTGCTGCAGCTGAATTTATTGAGAAAATAGCCGCTCACTTTTGTAAATCCTTATTTATCCTTGTTAGATCATGTCACTAAATTACATTTTCTTGGGTTTTACTGGATCTATTTCAGTAAATTGAACTCTGAAATGCATTTTAGATTGATATAGAAGGGTCTGGTGAAGGAAAAAGAATTGCTTTAAAAATTCATTCACTGTTGAAAAACACGTGATTTTTCCGATCCCATCAGTTTGACATGCGCCAGATTTTATCGTGTCACGTCTCATATTTTCTTTGAAGTTTAATGTAGCGTTCCACTGCTTTTTTTGGTGTTGCTTTAATTTCTGATATTCCCATGCTTTTTACCAGTTTGGCCCCAAAAGAATAAAGACAAGAGAGAAAAAAAATTCTGATAGCATGAACATAGGTATCAGTTCTGACTGACATAATGAAACTCGTAAATAAACTAATTTTAAATTTCTTTTATTGATTACAGTCCAACTGCACTGAGTACGAAAAAGCAACAAATTTGCTGGATCTCATTGTAAGAAGGGGCCCTCATGCATTCAATGCTCTTCATGACTCCTTGAAGGAAGCTGAACTTGACACAGCTGCAGATCTGCTCATTCGGCCACAGCAATCTTTTGTGGAAAATCCTGGCAAAATGGAACTTGCAGTGTAACCTCATATCACAAAGGTGAATAGATGCATAAGTCAAGGGCCTTAATATTAATGAAAATGGAAAAAAGAAAAATACATCTGTAGTTCAATACATGTGCTAATTTTGGATGAACTTTCAGCAGTGGAACTTGGACTTCATCGAGCTAAGCACACTTTTCAGCGGCACTCCTTTTCATAGTATGTGATACTAGTACAGCTATTGCTAGGTTTTGGTTTTTTTTTTTTCATTCACACATTTTAGAGTAAATGTTCAACTCATAATATATCTGTCCAATAAATTGACCGGTGATCAAATGAAAATGTTCCCTCATGAAAGATATAAAGAGATACTTGATATGAAACTGCTCTATCTAGAATTCAACGCCCAGTCCATGTGGGAACATCAATGACAAAGTGAATATTTTCAATTTTGTGTTAAATGCATAAATATATCAAGAAAGTTTGATGTATCCAAAACAATTTTAGAATGATATAGGTCTATTAGAGTAATTCCCAAATGTGATCTCAAATTGTGAAATGGTGAGACCTATTGAAAGCTTTGATAATTATTTCATATCAAATTTCAAAGTGGTGAGAGCTATTGAAAGCTATTCCTAAATTTGATATCAAATTTTGAAATGATGAGAATTATTGAAACCTATGTTGGAAAAATTGTGTTCAAGGCTTTCTTTTTTGGGTGACAACTACTCACATTGTGACAGATTTTTCTAGTGCGTGAAATCACTGGAACACCTATTGCACATGTATTTTTCACTGTACTCAGGACGAATCTCCTTCATTGCAAATCTTAATCATGTATTTCCACAGATGCCATGTTACAAACCTGACTGATGTGAGTGATGTGCCACCAGTATTTATATGAGTACCGTACAAGTACCATTAAGACAAAAAGTACCGTCCGGTATTTGTAGTTATGTAGTGTTTGTTGGCACATCATTATGAACATGTGGAAGTAACAACTACATAAAACAGTTAAAGTTAGCTATAGCAGTATAGTTGACTTTATTGGTTTTTGTGTTTATTTCATAAATTTTTAAATTAAAGTGGAATTTATGAATTAGAAGACTAGATTTTGTTCAATCTTTACTTCTGTGCAAGAAACATAACCAACTAAAGCACCTGTCTATATCTACCTGTTGCCAACAATACTCAATAACTTTTTAAAATGTGATAAGAAAGACTTCATGTGTTCATTAGATAAACTGAGTAGATAACTAGAAACTGTTCTTCTGTTTTTTGTTGTAACTTGTGGCAATTGTGAACATGAAATGAGCTCTCATACCTATAGCAGTGTCACATTTTTTCTTTAATATGATGCCTGGTGAGATTTACATGTACAGTGATAACATTAAAAATCTGTAAAATTGGATAAACATTTTTCTGCCTTTACTTATGAAACTATCAATGTTCCAAAATGGTGACCCAGTAGAATCTTCAACATTCATCAAGTGTCAGATGGTTTAGAGATATTGTCATCAATTTTACAGTGTTGAAATATCATGGGGAGAAAAAAGTCTCATGGTGGTCTGATTAAATGTTTATGAGGAGTGGAAAATTTAACTTTATTAAGTAATCAGATTTGAACAACCTGAGATTTTTTGTTGCATCCCCATGTGTTATAATATGTATGATGTTGGACTTTGGATGTGGTATTTTTATCTCTATTTTAGTTGTTTTCTAGATGATGAAAGAATAGACAGAAAAAGGTTAGCACTATAAAACATGGTGGGCAGCATGCCATCTAAAAAAAAAAAAAGAAAGAAGACACAACACAAAAAAAAAAAAAAAAAAGAAACACGCCCCCCCCCCCAAAAAAAAATTGACTTAGTAACCCACGATCTATCATCACTCCTTGTAGATTCTATACATATTCCTAGATCACAACAGCTGTTTTATATCTGTATATATATGATAAATATCTGGTGCTATTGTGATTTCTTCATTATTCTTGTTGATTTTATAAGAAATCAATATAAACAAAAATTTGCATTTCTGAAAGGTTAACGAAAGGGTTATTCTCAAATATGTAAAGTTTAAATAGTGGAAAAGTCAACTGAATAAGATCTTTATCACAGTAATAAATTGGCAGTGATAAAATTAAATCATTCTCTTTATGTCAAATAACATTATGTGTATCTATCAAAATGTTCAAAGTTAAGATTATAATAATGCTGATTTAAAAAAAAAAGGAAAAGGAAACAAATACAATTACAAATTAAATTTAAAAAAAAAAACCCACAAAATCTGCCCTCATTTGATAAAATCATCACATGTCATTGTGTACGCTACAGTTAATAAGTTATTGACATTGTTGCTTGTGTCATATTCCGTGTTGTTGTTCTTATCAGATGATTTTGGTGTGGGCTTTTCTTTCTTTTTTAAAGTCTGAAAACTAGACACAAAGTCAAATAATGAATCAAACACATGTAAATGTGATATCTCTTTGACCAACTGAAGATAACATGATGCATATAGAGAGGCTTGGAACTTGGCAAGATAATACAGAGAGGGGCCTTTTTAATCACCTGCTGATGTCATTCATAATTATGCTCCAGAATTTGTTATCAGATAAGGAATATAGGCCAAAAGTTTCAATATGTCAATGTCCCAGTATTTGCTGGCACATTACCAGACAACACCCCCTTGCAACAAGCTTCTATCTACATAGGTGAATATTTATGAACTGACCTGCAGCCTTTGACCCCAGATTCAGGATGAAAACCAGTCTTTGAATTAGGAAGATAGAGATGACTATTCAATGCAGTATGATTCAGCCCCCTGTATTTTAAACACCCAATATTCCTGGTTATATATAAACCAAAGAAAATCAGCTTTTGAAATACCATCCTAAATTTTGCCACAAAGATAAGCATTATTGTTCCTGTAATTGCACTAGAAAGAAAGCCTCCATGCTATTCGCAATACAAGTTTCATACAAATTTTCAACCTTAGGGAGACTTGTTTGATATCAATGTAATGACAGTGAAAAAGTTCATAAATGTGCATGTATCCAGCTAAAGAGTTGTAAACAAATCACTTCTTTCCTTGTATAATGAATATGATTTTCATGCATTCTTTATTAAAATTAACAGTATCCAGATCTAGATCTTTGAAACTTGATATCACATATGAAATTTTTCCAGAGCTGTCTTAAATATGATGAAAGTATTGAATATTAATCCTATAGCAAATGCCTCATCAACAAGAAGGATGGATAGTCATGGAAACAGTGCCTAATTTCTTATCAATAAATTCAGACTAATTCATCATACAGTGACAAATGTGAGTAACTATGATAACTATTTATATATATATGTATATATGTATATATACACAAATGAATAAATATAGATATTTTTTATATAATGATGTCTTTAAAGTTACGGAGATATTGGTTGCCCATTTCTAGGACAGAATGTTCAGTAGTTGCACAGTTCTTGGAACTGAGAGCACACATGAGTAGTAAAATTGTCTTTTTGTTAAAAAGAGAAACAAATACAGAGATTTTCATCCATTCCTCACAGCTACTCTCCTCTCGATCTTTCTCTCTCACTCTTTCTCACTCTTTCTCACTCTTTTTCTTATTTCCCTTCTCTTCATGTTTTTCATTTTCCCTCCATTTTGTAATACGAAATCTTCCCGTTCTTCCATGTTTTATTCATTTGCTGTCTGTTGACCATTCATTTCTCTCTGTCACAGTTTGTCTTACGCTTTTCTCAAAGGAAATGGACAAATGGACGCACATGAAGAGCCTACAACAAAATCAAACAGAGGCGTTTCTGTTTCTTTTCTTTTTTTCTTTTTCTTTTTTTAACATAAACGCAAACGCACCCTTCCTCTTATCTCTAACTCAGCTTCCGCCTCTCTCATTAATTGTCATGCCCTTCCTACTTCTCTATTTTTCTTCTTCTTCTTCTTCTTCTTCTTCTTTTCCTCCTCTGTCTCAAAATCTTCCTTCCCTCTTTCGTCTTTCTCTGTCTCTCTCTATTTCTTGACTCTTTGGCAATAATACCGGATTTACTGTAGTATCAGCCGAGACACAGGTGTAGTGCGTCTTGGGTATCAGTCGTGAAGCTCTAACGGGAAAATCTTCCTTGACGCAAACGCGTCGTTTTGAAAATCTGCAGTGATGCGCGAAGTCTCATCATGAGAAGTTCGCTGACATCGTGCTCAGTTTATGTTTTCCCGATACCGTGTCTTGTTTTGGGTTTTCCCGATATGATACTGTAAATATATGCTTCAAATGAATACTAATTTATACAATGCAAAAAGATGAAAAAATCAAGTGATGAAGAGACTGAACTCGGGATGAGGACTAAAAAAGGGAAAGAAAAAAAAGAGAAGGCACATGAAAACAAAGAGCAAATGTCAATAATAAAATAATATCAAGAAACAAAAAACCTATAAAGAAATAGATGAATGAATGAACGAATTAAATGAATGAATTCTTGAACGAATATATGAAGATAAGACTTAATGAGTTAATAATTAGATAAATATATGAAATAGCCAAGGAAATAAGACCCAAACAGAGAGAGAATGAGAAGATGGCTTTTACTTCATCCTTGCACTCAGTAATGGACTGCCTTTAAAGACAGCCACAGGTAATTTTGTTTGTTTGGTTGGTTGTTTGTATGTTTGGTTGTTTTTTTTTTGTTGTTTTTTTTTTTCAATCAGAAGACTGATTTTGTAAAACTGTTAACATAGAATCTCTAAATTTATAAAACCAATGCAAAACAAAGTATGCAGTCCACGTTAACTAGGTAAAAATAATTAAACAAAAGAATACAAGAAACACGACATTATGAAATCAAATACAAGTAACCTTTTAACACATTTAGCACTGATATTATTTTGAAGTTTTTTGTTTTTTTTTTACATTTCTATTGATGAACAAGTCTTTTTTTTTTTTTTTTTCTATTTTGAGAAACAGTTGAAATGAATTGCATACAAGTACTAATTCCACATTTAATAATACGACATTTCATTATGTCAGCCTGATGGTGACTGTGAAAGCTTTTTGACTTTCAGGTCACCCAATGCTATATCTAATCTGCCCAGAAAGTCTCTCCCAAACTGACCCGAACTTACAGCAAGGTACAACCTTTCATATCAAAATAATATATTTATCTCAGGTCAATCTCAAATGCAACAATGCAGGGATAATATTGTTTGATTGTTAAGCAAAATATATTTATGTACACATACCTAGCAATGACATAATACAGGGAAAAGGGGGGGGGGGATCTGTTTCAATTTCACTTAAAGAAGAATAACAAAATAAAAATAAAATGATTAATAAATACAAAAAATAAATAAACAGACATATATACTAAATAAATAAATAAATAAATGGGTAATAAACACAGAAATCACTTCTTCTAATCCCCGAATGTTTTACTGTTTTCTAGAAATTCAAAGATGTATTACTTCAGTCCTTTTCTTTCATCACTTCCCTTTTTTTTTTAAATTGCAATAAAAAAAGACTTATTCTTGCTATCTTCAGTCTTTTCTCTTTCTGTTATGACTGTTACTCCAGCTGCTTTTGCTTCTTTTGTTCTCTGCCCACTTATGAGCCTGACTCTATTTTTATAAAAAGTTTAAAAAGTTATAAAAAAAAAAAAAGTCTAGTGCAAATTAAAAAAGTTTTAAAAAAGTGAAATCTGAATACTCGAGGACTATTTATATTGTCTCTGTTGCCTGGGACAGAAAAAAAAAAAAGAAATACAACCAAACAACTAAGCTTAAAAGGGGGAGGGGGGGGGGTCCTGGAAGTCATTTTGGAAACCGCTGGGGGGAAATGATTTTAACCAATTCTATCGAATTCGGCATGGTCAAATTAGAA
>JBCAUA010067989.1:0-11106 GCA_038406235.1 Peronia verruculata
AGGGCTGCAGGAAAATAGGAAGACCGGCAATGTCACTGATGGACAACATCACGACAATCACTGGGCTGTCTCTTGGCTAGGTCTTCCACAGACGTCGGGACCGAGAGGGCTGGAGGGCTGTTGTGGCATCCACTGGAGGAACAACCATCGAACACGGTGTTGCCGATGAGCGACGAGCGATAGACCTACGCTTAGAGTTAGTGTGCATTCCGGAAATGCATGACGTCACGCCTGGTTTAGGGTTATTTACGGAAAGCTAGATCGGCCCGAACGATCCCTTCTCTTTAATTGTAAAAATCTCACATTTGAGAAGCCACCGGCTTCTAATTAGTATGTAAATGAGTTTACATTAACTGTAACCATCTAAGGCAAAAACACAAAGAAACTTGACACAACGAATTGATGTTGCGCTACCCCTTTAAGACGTTCAAGGTACCTTCACATCAGACACCGGTTCAATGCCAGAAATATTATCAAAGATCGCACAAGTAGGAACTCGATTGTAAAGACTCCAGCCTGTCTGGAAATACAAGAACATCAGTCTATATATAAAAATTCATCATGTGCTCACTTACAGTATATATATTCCACTATGCCTGATAGAACTGAACACTCAGTGCAGCTTTACAAAGACCGATGATTCTGTAAACTGATGTACCTTAAGTTATCGTCTTCTCTGAGAAATCCTGTAAAATGTTACCTAGTTGTAACTAAAGATTCGATAGATTTGTGCTGATACAACATCGAGCATCTAGAAAGAAACACGTTTAACCCTATTTTTGTACAGGTGGAACAAGCTTCATCTTTGCTACAATAGTTGCCATAATACGAGTAATAAACTGGTGAAACTTTCACTCTTCACCTCCACTACCGTAACAACCATCACTATCATCATCACTGCTATCACTAACCACATCCTCTACTCACGCCAACACTATCATCGCCACTTTTAGCATTACTATTACCACTTTTATTACCCAAGTTATTACTGACGCTATTACCACATCCACTAGTACTGCTACCACCACTTCTACTACTATTACTACTACTACCACCAAACTAATACTGAACTATTACTATACTACTGCTAGTATCAATACTGCTATTACTATTACCAGTACTTCTACTATTAATATTAATACTACTACCACTACCACTCCGGTTATCAGTGCCATCACTAGTATTGTTATTCCTATTTCTACCACTGCTATCACTCCAGCTACTACTAATCACTTCTACCGTGATCTTGGTGATGATATTATAGTAAAACAACAATTATATTTAGAAAGATAATTACCACAAGATCCACTAAGATTCCTCCTACCACTACTATTATTCCATTCTTACACCTGCTGTCACAACTACCAAAACTTCCACGACTGTTTATGTGACTGTTACCACTTCATCTACACCTACTACTATACTACTACTTGTGTTACTACTGCTACTACAGCAGTAACTGCCGCCAATATTACTACATACATCGACACCAGGATCATAAGTGAACCATGAACACACAGTAGTGTTGTGTTATTTTTTGACCACGGTTGTGGACAGCTGAGATAACCACCACTACAGGAGGTTGAAAAGCTTATAAAAACCATAACCAGGATGTTCCTACATGAACAGTGCTTGTTTAGGGCCTGCCTTTATGTTTGCACATTTCATGTAGCATGAGGAATGAACGAGAGATAAGTTTTGTCAGCAAAGGTGCTGACTTGACATTGCGCCACTTTACTTGTCTAACATCAGTATTGTTGCTATTAACTGCAGATTTATCAGGGTCACTGTTGTATTTGCAGGCATATTCACTAAAATTTGATCATGACCCCCCTCCCCCAAAAGAATAACAGTGCAGCCTAATTCTGTAGTTATTTTGTTGGCATTATTTCAAACTGAAAGAGGGAAAGGGAAGGGGAGCTGAATATAATTCGAAACGACAATCACGATGATAGGTCGAGACTCAAGAGAAAACTATTTACAATATGTGCACAACATGTGACGCAAACATTGTTAGATAAGAAAGGCAGTATAGAAACTACACTTTATATTCGTCTTTCAACCTCCGTAGTTTCTTGTTGCCTTCTTATTTTGAATAATACTGTTGTTTTATTGCTTTGTGACGTGCTTTGGGGCCTGTCGTTGTCACAAATTTTCAAGGGACATAAAATTATGAAGCATCGAGCTAAGGCGAGAAAAGATGCGGTGATGTAGAAACGAGAAGAACATAATGACTTTCTCTGTTACCTACCCGTCTGTTTATCTGTCTGTTTGGGCCCTCCCCCGCCCCCTCCCCCCTTTCAAGTTAAAAAATTAAATCTTCAGGATAAAGATTGGTTGAAGTCATGTCGGCCAGTATTCGGTCTCGCAATGTTTCATTTGCAGTTAGTACCGGTGTTTTATCTTCATTGACAGACTATCATATATGTGTCGGCGCACAAGATTTGCATATAAATATGTTGGACAAAGAAGTCCAATGCTTTCATGAATTATGCATTATCTGAAAGTCAGTTATATTGACAAAGTGAAGACACGGATGTATGGGCACCCAATTTAAGTGTCCATAAACAGCTGATATTACTCCTATTATTCTTTTTTACTTTCATTATTTGAATGCAAGAGAATATTTTGATGGCAAAAGAGGTGGTATCAGCAAAAAAAAAAAAAAAAGTTATCCTGAACGAAAGGTCAGCCAGCAGTTTTATTGCGTTTTGGATCAGCGCATTAAATGTCACACTTTGTTTAACATAACAAGGCGCCGCAGAGTAAAGAAATGCCCATAAAGCTGACATTTTAAAAACTATACCGTATTCCTTACTTAGTGTTGTCTAGTGAACTCATAATTTCATAACATAACATTCTATGCAACGATCTCTTGTTCTCTTGAATGAAGATCTGAATGATCCAGAGCATTGGAGAAACGAACATTGTCAAGTGTTCCGCGAATAGCATAGCATTATCTCACGCCCTCTCTCCTTCCCGTGTTCCTCCTTTTCCTCCTTCCTCCTGAAAGCATACATGTAAACACATGCACACATACATACAAAATCAAACATACGTACACACAGACGAGATATATACAGCATGGCCGGCGCTGGTGTGTCCCTGATCAGCAGATAACTAAGGACAGTGGTTTCCAGTGCTGATACATTTAGCCAGTCGAGGCCAGCCTCGGGGTGACAGTAGTACGTGATACAAGCCTGAAATACACTGTGTATATGCGTTTAAGTAATTTAGTGTGTCTGGTGGCTTCCACTGTTGTGCCATGTCTATGCTACCTATCAGTGTTTGTCAGATATGAGGCACTCGATTCATAAACTGGAAGAGACACTGTTTCATTAGACTTATTTGATTTAAAAATCTATAACATAGACAACGAGTTTTATTTAGTGCTACTCTAGGTTGATAATTTCGTTTACATGACATATCAAGAGAACCTTAGAGAAAATTCATTCAGTGAATAGCTTAAAAGAAAAAACGTCAGTAACAAGGACCTGATCCTGTGCTTGTTCTTCCGAGGTTTTGAAAAAAAAAAAATTTAAAAAATTGAAATGATTGAATCCACTTTCAGGTGAAGTTTATTATATTTTGCGTGTTATACATTTCTCAGTAAATGAACGAGTCTCCTGCCATTTTATGAGCCATTGAGTGACCTACAATACATGTGTCACGAAAATACAAGAGAGTCACTGACATAATGGAGCTGTCGTCAGTGTGTTTTCTCACGCGAGTGTAAGGAAACTTGTGAGGTAGATGCAGGTGGAAGAGTTATTATTTCATCTACAACTTTTGTTTGTGTTTGTTAATGCTAGTCTCAGAAATTTTTGCGACGAGGGAAAACCATGGGATAACAGACGGTGGCCATATGCCTTTGAAGTGACTCAGCCTCAGAAATTTTCCACATTGGCACAGTCTCCGTGTAACAGCTTTTTCAGTGTTGCGTGTTTATGGAAAGAGGGTAGGGGTCGGGGGGTAAATTAGGTTGATGAGACTATATATTTGTTCCCGACAAGGAGTTTGAAACAGATTCCAGATAATTTTACCCCGGTAAGTCTACTACTGTGTAATCTGGTAACTAGTTTGATATTGCAGATATAGTTATCAGTATTATCATTTTTATGTGATTAAGAAAGTCACCATCTATTGTGAAGCGTGGTATATTATATATACATATTTATCTACATTGATTTTAATTCTTGCA
The DNA here is from genome assembly GCA_038406235.1 of Peronia verruculata. Lineage (NCBI taxonomy): Eukaryota > Metazoa > Mollusca > Gastropoda > Systellommatophora > Onchidiidae > Peronia > Peronia verruculata. The sequence goes on from JBCAUA010067989.1 coordinate 4,202, forward strand.
ACTTCCTGTATAATACTACTCTTGGCGGACATCGAGGACTCATTTCGACGTTACATAATTTAAAGACATTCTTGAAAAAAAAAAAAAACGGCGCCGTCATTCTGGGATGCAGGGTTCATCACTAACAGTAAACATTTTACTGTCAGTGGCATTGCCCTGAAATATGCTCAGAGACGGCGGGAAGGATGGTCTTTCTCCCTAATCGGCAGAGATCACCTTTCAAATCACTGGTTGCTTGTGTGCCCAAGAAGCAGGACGAAAGTTGTAATGAAAAAGGTCGACAATTTTATATGGATCAGAGAAATCGAAACATTTTTTTTTTTTTTTATAAGTTTGGGTTTTTAAAGAAGTTGTACTGCTTGGCGTGGTGTGATCATGCTATTGTAAGTCTCTTTGGACATTCTGTTAAAGAGAAGAAAGCAAATATTTGTCTACGTGTTGTTTCATGGGAACAAACCCTGTGTCATTTCGTTGCATAGCACTAGCAGGGCATTTTGACATAGGCTTGGAAAGACAACTCAGTAACACAAAGGGGCCAGTCTAATGTTGTGTTGAAAATGCACAGCAGCTGTTCATGGAGAACGGAAGAGGGTGAAAAGATTAATGCATCAAGTGTAATGTGTTATTGTTGTCATTACGAAAGAGAAGTCTCACGCCATCAGGAAACCTTAGAGGTCAATACAAAAGTCCACACGGTTGTAAATTGCATACAAATTATTTATGCAGGTGCCTGGGCCATTTTTACCCTCCTCCCAGTTCTCATCTTGACGAGTGTAATTCGAAATGGATAGGCAGGCCTTGGAATTTCTTTGGTAACGTGATCAGATACAGTTCTCGTTTAAATCTGCTCTCGACCTAGGTGTGACAAAATGAATTACAATGATAAAATGGTTTTCCTAGGGATCAAAGTAACTGACCATGCATTTACTTCCACATTTTGTCTATTTGTTTGTTCAGGGCCGATGTCTTTGCTAAATGATTTCTGGGTAGTGACATTTATTTTTAAATTGTAGTACATAAATTTCATTTCTGAGGCTGACCATCTTTATCTAGGAATGACTAAGTTCGAAACTCCGGTCGTGCATGAATATAGCCGGAGACTTTTTGCCCAGATATATAAAATATTTTCACCCATCTCGATATTCGTTGATTTACTTAATGTGGTAACCGCCACTGTAATCAGTGATGGTAGCAGATATGAATGTGTTACCATCATTATTTCTGTCGTTGTATAATCCTAACAGCTTACAAGCACTGAGTTGGTGCTGTATTTAGAAAGTGAGAAAGATCCAGTATCCCGTAGATCTACCTGAATCAGATTAAAATGGTGTAGACGCCGGTTGTAAAAGGGAGTGGAGGGAGGGAGGTTAGGATTAAAGGCTGTGGATGGAATCGTGATACCTCGCCCTAAGTTTAGCCACGCTTGGCAAAGGCGTTGCTTTGACTGATGTTTACTCCATCCTTACATGACAAGCTGATAAGCCCAGCCTGCCAAAGGTAATCATTATTTTGTGGGTTGGAATTACCCATAGCGCCAAAAACGACTGACTAAAGAATTCATGGTCTAGGTCAACCTGTGAAAGTATGTTATAATATAACCATACGTGGAATTCGAAATTCGGGAATACAAACTCAATTATTGTCACAAAGATGTCTAATGATCCAGTGTCGCTACTAAGAGTCTTAGTACAGAAAGAAGCCAGTAGTAACAGCAGATAACAGATATTGCTCTAACCAAACAGACTGCCCAGAGGTGAGCTTTAGTGTATACTTGTGCAAGATCTGTTTTGCCCTCTGCACTTGTGTGAAATCTTCTTTGTCGCGCGTTAAATCGCGATGGAGGTAAACAGTGAATTTTTTTTTTTTTTTTGGTCGACACTTACAAAGATGAAATATCTTTTTGCTTTTTTTTTTTTTTTAATGAACCAAGTCATATTGACGGGTGGCATTCTGAACGTCCTGTTGAATTATTTGTGGAACTCGACTATATTGTGCCAGTTGAAAGATATAAAATGCGCATGCTATGCCTAAAATGTGCCACTGTTTCACAGTAAACGACTATTGCTAATAATGAGACAATTTGTCCGCCTCTGTGATTAATAATACCCACAACATAATCTACACTGCTGCTTTTTTATCTGTATTCAGACAATCTTATTGTCTGTAGTAATCAACATACATTATGTGGCTAATAGCTATTGTGTACACAGTGTCACTAGTGTTGTGTTATCAGTGTTATCTACGAGACAGATCAAACATTCAGATCTGCACACACATTGCCCGTCGTCGGTATCTCAAAAAAAAAAAAAAAAGGTGGAAATGCACCTCTTTGTGTGTGCTCCTTTTGACAAAGCCGCAAGGAGCTCAATGAACACTGAGCACACAAAACACACTGCGTCACCAGGATGATATGCCTTTTGTAGACTGCTGTCAGTAGACGAAGAACAACCTCATGCCTGGAAATGATTAATGGCACATCGGCCTTCTTTGGAGAAGTTGTAACAAAATAATGCGTGCAGCTAATGTGTTGTGTCAGGCTGCTTACATGAAAATTGTGTTCTACATGATAATCGGCTCTTATAATTAGGCGCAGGTATTGTAGGCTATGGACATTTTGACTAACTGGCTGTTGTCTTTAATTTCGAATGTCGCTGAGGTGTCGTTTGCAGGGATATTGTTTTATCGCTCCGTGTGTCCCAAAATCATCTGGCACGGATGCAACAAAACAAGACCATCATTGGCAAATTTAAGCATTTAATGTGTATATAATGACTGTATCCATTGGATTTCCATCAATTTATTTGAAGTTGTTGTGAATGTGCTGAGATTCAGGAAGAATTCTAACGTTCATCTCAAGTAATACCCAGTGCCTAGTGTCAGTATGAAGGAGGTCTGTGGCAGTTTGTCGGACCAGGAGTGTTTAGCGATTCAAACTATGATTCAAACTAGTTGCAAAGAAAGCTGTAAATGCAGGTATAGGATATCGTTAAATTTTGCAATCAAAATGGAAAGTGGTTCTCCCTGTAGCATAGTCAAGCAACATTGTCTTGGTGAAACATCTTCCCCAGACGAGTGTAGAACTAAATGATTTGATTTAGGGTAATTGTAAGCAATTGCCTACAATTCCTGAACTTGTCACGGAATGACAAATCCTATCTGCAAATTGTTTGTACAGGTCTAGGCATACCATAATATACTGGGTACCCTGCGCAGACGGCAGAACCAAGATGCTAGACAATAAGGGAATTGGTATCGCAGCTGAGGCATGTTTTGTTTCAGCCCCGAGGAAAGAGGAAAAAGAAAGAAAACCATCACTCTAAAATCAAACATTTACTGAGAATTTTGCCTCATGTAACGCCATCATTGGCCTACGCTTTCGGGACAGTTGGTACCTGTTTCCCACACTTCCCACCTCTTTTCCCTCTTTTGTTCAAAAGGTCATTGCATTTGAACCAGTTAATGAAGCCTTGCAGTACAGCTTTTGATTGTTTGGCTCTTCAATACAGAAGTTTTCAAATCATAAGGTCACAATCATATTTTGTTTTCGTTTTATCAAGCATAGAAATTTAGGAAATCAGGGTTCGGATGGGTGCAACGATGCAGATCAGTCGGATTGTAGTTGTCTCAGTTGTTCAGTTTAAATAAATAAATAAATAAATAAATAAATAAATAAATAAATAAATGCGTCCGAAAACGCTCACCCCACCCCCTTTCCCTTAAAGACCGAATATTGAGCAATGTGTAATTCTTATGCTTTGGGGTGGGGGGGGGGGGGTTACCATGTTTTTGTTGATTTTCCCCGTGTATGTTATAGGTTTGAATAGCGAAGATGAATTAACAGAGTTCAAAATCAAGAATTGAGGATGATTTTTTTTTTTTTTCGTTTTGATGTGGCCTGTCTTTTCTTCCGAATAGAAATAGAGATCGAGATGGCCGTACGGTATAGGTCTACAGTATATCACATATAAATTCTAGGGAACTGTTGTCTCAAGTTGCAACACTGAGTCATCTGGCAGAACAAATGCTAATACTAGGACCATAATATTGCAGTCATTTTCTCTCTTTTATTTTTTAAGTCCTACAATATCGCTTATATATTACACCTACTTCACCGGCAGTGGAGGCCCGACAGTCATTCAGGAGCCAGGAGTTAATAGTAGTTTTATGTTACCCATTCAGAGCAGCTCTGATTGCTGTGTGGGCTCAAGTCTGTTTACAGACCAGCAAAGGTTATCGAATAATAGTATGGATGTGAAATAATAGAATCACGCGGGTCCCTGGCAGATGATTTTGCTTCTTTCTGGCTCAAGATTTTTGTGGATTTTCTTTTCATGTATGTAACATACCTTTGCTTAATCTGGTACTGATTGTAAACTTTTCACGCTCAGGAGGATATTATCATTAGGCGAATAAAAGCAGTTGACACCAGGACCTACGAAAAGATGTAAAAAAGAACGATTTTATTAAATAAATGATATTGTGTTTTCATGATGAAAGCCAAACACAACACTTTTAATTAAGATTGCTTTGTTGAACTAATCGAGCACTGAGTAATATTATATGGTCTTAACTTCTGACTTCGAAATGATTGTGCCCACCGGGTTTACCCAGTTAGATTTGATAAAATGTTTCTTTCGTGCTTTTTGTAGTCTCAGACATACTTGAGCGAGGCAACGGCCACACACTTTAGCCAGGTGTTAGAACTGACATTGTCAACACTGTTGATGCTGGGTATTATGTAAAAAGTCTTATTTGATAATGATGCACCGTATTATTCTAGACCCATGTTGATTACACTTCAGTAAAAAAAAAAAAGTCAGCTTATTGACTCCATGTATCAAATCACAGTTTAACTAATACCATAAGAATGAGGGAAGCACTTGTGAATAGAACAAGAAAGGGATAAATTGAACAAAAGAAGGGGAAAAAACAAAAAAACAAAACCCAAAAACAAACATAAAACCTGTTCTATTTCATTTTCATCTGATAGCTTTACCAACCGTGACAATTGACTTCTTCGCCATCACTTTATTCGGATTTGCCGGACCTGATTGTGATCGTGATCTTAACATCCTCCATTACATTTAGGGGTTTGTTCCCCGTGACTGAGAGACACTCCTCCGAGTGTGGTGTTAAGTTGTGCCGCTATTTGGGCGTGGAAAAAGACTAACATGCCTACCAACGAGCCTCGCCTCGATGCGTTTTTGACATTTCAGGGCAAGTCTTCGCCTCTCAAAGAACACGGGAGACATGAACAATCCCCGTGTCTGTATTTTTATGCTTGAGAGGTCCGTTGTTGTAAGTCGCCCCGGTTCACCACAGTGATAATACACATTACGCACGACTACGGGAGGAGGAGGAGGAGGAAATGAACTGTGTTTGAACGTTTCTACTGTAACGGATTAGATATATGTCTGCATTCTCAGGATGATTTTACTGACAAGTTCCTGTGCTATGAAGTTCATTTTGGTAAGTATTTTTTGACAGATCATACCTAAGGTTTCTTAGTCTATCCAGATAATGTTATATACAACTGATGTTTAATGTGTATAATCATACTGTGCGTCTTCATTTCATCAGAATCCAACCCAACTCTTTTTCATGCCCATTTCACGATGTCCTATTCCCAGGACTTTGACCCACATCAAACGATATAAGTAGGTTATCTGCTCCCACCTGCAGGCGGTGAAAGCCCGCCATCAGTGGGAGGTCTCCCATGGCATACCATTTTCAACGTTTAAAGGGTCTCCTTGTTTCAGTCTTCTGAGCCACTCTTTCCCACTCTATCAGCCTTTTTTTTGACGTGTCAACATACCTTACTGTGTTTCCCACAATGTAGCCGTGATCGCACTGACGTGCCGTTAAATCTCAGCACAAACAAACACGCAAGACGACTGCAAAAAGCCAAAACAGCATGTGCTGTAACAATACGTGCCTCATTACAGATGTATACTGGAGGTTTCTCATAGTTGTCATCATAATTATGTCGTCTCATATGGTGTATGTACAATGTATACCAGTATGCTATGTTTTGTTAGACGTATCTTATCAGCCGTTGCTTAGACTGCATAGTGTTTATTTCATTCAGCACCTAGCCTATTTCATGTTATCTTGACTTCAGTCTTCGGAAGATTGACACATTTATGATAAACCCTAAACACCGAAGATATACCGGTATTACATATATAAGAATGCTCCAAGACTGGTATTATCGGAGTGTGCTTATTGCTGGAAATTAAACAATTTTGAATGAAACATTGAATTTCAAACGCATTAACATCACTTTGCTCATTGTTATTGTTTCTCTCTGGACCTTTACGGGGTGGATTTTTGGGATGAAATGATGAACTTCACAATGGGATATTGCAGCTTTATACTGACTTGCTTCACATGTTTACGTTTATCATAAGATATGCGAGAGGGCAAGTGCTAAGGAGAAATAATTGTAGCTTATTTTTCATCGGCAGAGATTTCCGGCTGGCTTCTCTCGATTTGCCGAGTAGACTACACGTGAAGGGGAAGGCCCTTGTAGGTGCAGCCTTTCATACAAAATCAAATTCATCACTGACACAGTACGGTGGTGATTCACCAGGGCCTAATCCTTTTCACAACGTTGTCAATGCCATTCAGCTATCTGCTTCGTGAATTTAAGGTGTACAAATGGTAAACAAAATGTATTAATTACTTGCTCCACTAACCTAGTTAGTTTTTCTGTCTGATAGTTCCCTGAAAAGTAAAAAAAAGGGGACAGTGCATTTCGATATTTAGAAATGGAAAGCTGAACAAAGAGATTTCATTCATTCACAAAACTGGTTCATAGAGTGCATATTTTACCACCATCCCCCTCCCCCTCTTCCCCCCCCCCCCCACCGTCCCCCTTAAAAAAAAAAAAAAAAATTATATCC
>JBCAUA010068000.1:0-11106 GCA_038406235.1 Peronia verruculata
CAAGAATGGTGGCCCTCTTTGCGACAGGTTACGAAGATTTATTCGAGTCATCTGAGGAGATGATGGTAACTGCGATTTTAAAAAAAATATAGATGTCGATCATGGTCAAATGAACATCGTAAAAGAGCCGTAATATGAACTATCTGAAGATAAGGAAATGATTTCTACTTCGTGATATAGATTTCCCTTTGTTGGTCCGTTAGATAGAAGACCACTTTTGACAAAGAATTCAAATTTTTCATCATGAACGTAGAACCTTCCTGCACGGCACAAAGGAGAAGGATTCACTAGTCCGAAGGTTCACTAGTCCGAAGGACTAAGAAACTTAGTCATGTTCATTCATTAAGACAATATTATGGTGCTTATTTGTTTGACTGAACAAACATTACTAATTGTACTGGTATCCTATTTTTATTTTGTGTGTGCGTGTATGTGTGTGCATGCGTTTTTCACTGCTGTGGGAAGCAAATCGAGGAATGTTCCCATAAAAAAAGCAGTTATTTTCAATCAAAAAGACAATGATGTGTTTAAGTTTTGAATAAACAAAGGATAATAAATTTGATTTTATTTTTTATTTTGGGCGTGTATGTGTGTGTGTGGATGTGTGTACGTGCGTTCATTTTTCACTGCTGTAAGAACCAAATAGAAGAATATTCTCAAGAACACACTGAGTTGTTTTCATTCAAAAACATAATGTGGTGTTTTGTTGTTTTATATTTTGACTGCACACACAAAAATGAATGTTGGCAATCCTCATAATTGTGAACCTTCGGACTAGTGAACATTCGGACTAGATCCAGACGTGGGCCTCATAAAATTTAATGTGAACCTTCGGACTAGTGAGCCTTCGGACTTCGGACTAGTGGACCTTCGGACTTTGGACTACTTGGACGTTCCCGGCACAAAGATAGCGGATGGGTCAAAATGGCGGACTACCAATTTCTCGATAGTGACACCCCTTATAATATTATTCATTTACGATATCAGCTCCACTTTCCGTTGCAAATTATTTGACACATTATCTCCGAATGAAAATTCTTTTATAAAACCGAGGCATAAACTGAACAAACATAGCTGAAGGATAGATCAATCTAATCCTCTAGGCTTTTCGCCATAAAATAATATTACTCGTAGCACATGGCGTCAGCCTTCAGCTGTTGAAAGTTAGACATGTATCATTAATTGACACCACCAAGCCATCCTGCTCTAGTTTTTCCGTCCTAAAGTCCAAAACCGGTCCGGTTCGACTGAACAAGTTACCTTGGCTTAAAGTGGCTGTTTTTTTTTTTTTTTTGTTGTTGTTGTTGTTGTTAGAATTATTGTGGATAGAAATTTGGAAATTTTACCCCGACAGCGGCACTCCGGTTACCTTTCATCGATTATGAATGCCAAGAGTCCTTTAACGTGCGTAACGTACACACGAGACCTCTGAAACATATTAATCTTATCCGATGAGAGTTGCTTTAACCATGAAGCCAGTCGTCAAACCACAGAGCCACGATGGACTCCCTTCCTTTTCATACAGGCTAACTAACAGTAACTGAACATTCCTTTTCAGTCAGGATGTCAGCCGAGCCGAGCACTCGCTATCTTTGGTACCGTGTGTAAAATTCTTCCCTCACTTGCCTGGTAATAGACATCTCGTAAAGACCGTAGCAAAAGAGAGGACAGAGTCTGTTCGTTCTGTATCTTTATTAATTACAGCCTTTCTGTCTCTGCAGTTTTCATTACACTGATTTTCTTAGACAAGTTTTTCCATCGACAAGAGGACCATGTCTTTGCTTATACAGTGACGTGTTTCCGTGTTTTTGCTTTTGACTATCATATCATTTGTCCCTGTGGTATCTGCCCACATCTGAACTGAGGTTCTTTCGGTCAAGTAAACGACCCAGTCCGACATAAGATGAGACAGTGTTTGTACGTGTGAACTAGTATTATCACATCAAAGTCCAGTAACAACATGTGTGAGCAGAGTGTCTTGGGCCAGGGCGTTCTTTTCGCCCCGGTTTACAAATCAATAATATGAAGAAAAAGTCCTATCAATCAATGAAATTCATGACGCATACATGCAACACCTAGGGATCGATCAGATGCTCACAGACCGACACATATTCATACATATTTTCTCTGAGTTAACATTTTAATGGCCTGTCTAAGAATCACAAAACACTACATTTATAACACCTGAGACTTTAAGAATATTCACAACCCAAGCCTTGTATGCCGAACATTTGCAGAGGAACAATATTCAGGACAAATTAAAATGGTTTTTTTTTTACGTACATATAACGGGATATCGGGATGTATTATAACGACTACATCTAGACTATGTAAATTTAATGCTTGATGAAGTTCCTGCTCTAAATACACGTACAGGGAGTAGATCTGGGCTTACCTTGTCTTGAAGACTTGTGTCAGCTCCCCAGAAAATTGGCATTCAAGCAGAGAAACTCGAATCTGTACATATTGATCGTTAGAGTCTCCGCCCCTCTGACTGTACTGGCCTGAGGTCCGTGCTAAGATGGCGGAAGGTCGGTTTCCTGGTGGGTTCTTGTTGTCAGTTTCAGTTTTAAAGTAGGCCATCTTCCGTGAATTCTGTTCCTGGGGTTCCATGCCGGGTGTGCTACATAGGCTTATTATGCCGGTGCGCTGTAGCAGAGAGCTTGAAGCTGTAGGCAATCCATGTGTGCTGAGCGGCTCTAGTGGAGGAGTGAGGTAAAAGAGTCTAGAAAGGCATTAGAGAGAAATATGTGGAAGCGGCATAATTTGTTCTCATTGATTCAAAGGCACCATCTCAGTGTTGGGGAATTATTATAGGACACTATTGGATGTGAAATCTTAAACTAAGTTTTTCTTTAACCCGCCTGGGACCAATTTGATCAAATTTTCACTTATCATATCATGACAAACTGGAAACTACATGTATTGCCAATGATACAGTCAAGCTAGAGGTTAACAGCCAGTTCAGAAATCCTTTATATATATCTGGAATTAGTACAATTTTAACGAGAGCTTCATGACGCAGGAAGATGATCGAAACTTGGTCCACATCGTTAAGTACAATGACAGATTAAAACCTAGGTGCCGCTCATATCACAGCCACCAATCGGAAACTAAGTCAAGTGTGTTGAAGGTCTAGCACAGCGCCTTTTCTGCACAGCATTATATAATGGGTGCTGTTTATCGGTTTGAAAGAACCAGAAAACTAGGACTTGCACGAGAGCAGAATTACTGCATGATGTTTTCTTTATTCATTCACCGTTTGTGTGAGTGTGTGTACGTGCATGCATGCGTGCGTGCGAGCGTGCGTGCGTGCTTGTGTGTATGCGTGTGTGTGTTTCATATTTCTGATCAGAATGTTCTTTAATTACTAAAATTTAATATTTAACTTTCAGTGTTTTCTCATTGCTACTTCCTCAGCAATTGTTTGTTTGTTTGTTTATTTGTTTGCTTGTTTTGGACAATTTGTAATTTATTGTGGACGTCCCAGTTTGGCATCATTGAGGCGATGAGAGCAACAGGGCACACAAGTGAAGAGAAACTAGGTATTAGTACTACAGGGAGAGAGAGAGAGAGAGAGAGAAAGAGATGGAGAGAGAGATTTAGGATTAAAGCTTTTAGCTAAGAGTGACAAATTTATTAGAAGTAATGCCCTTCAAATACTAATAATAGTGATTATATTTATATTACAGAAAAAAAAAAAGAATAAATAAATGGTTACAATTGCTAGAAAAAAAGAAAAAAAAAAAACTAAACGAAGGCTTATTGAACTTTACCACACATTAGGCCTGATGCTAAATCAGTCAATCACTCGAACGAAGGAAGGCAAGATAGTACGAAATTTTGAAAACAAATCATGATGGCTTCAAGCAAGAAGGTTTAAAAAAAAAAAAACGGAAGAGAGTCAAATTATTGGAGTTGTACATGTATCAATTAAACACAGATAAATTGGCACTGTTAAATAGGCATGCAAAGAAAGAAAACAAATTGCACCTGGTACAGTCCAACATTAACAATGAAGATCCAATTTTCTGTCGATATTAGATGTGACAGATGTAAATGTATGCCTATACACTAATGCAATCTTGGACATTTAGAGAAAAAAAAATGCAAGATGGCGAAGGAATCAGTTTTGAATCATTCATTATAGTTTTCTTTTCTTCTTTCTCACTTTCTTGCCTTCACTCTTTTCTTTGATTCACTAATAACGTCAGGCTTAATGTATGGTGAATCTTTTAGTCATCCTGCCCTCATCAACTGTTACCATCTATTTATTATTGCTTTGTTTTCCTCCGTAATTACATCATTAACACTAATCACTGCTTTAATTATCTGAAGGGCATCTAAGTTCTTTAGGCTTTAAATCTCTAAGTCTGTTATCATAGCAAAATGTTTTCGTCATTTTTGTTTTGTTTTGTTTTGTTTTTCGTGCTTACTTCCATAGTGAATGCAGCCGATTCTTTAGTGTGATTGTAACGTGGCCTTCGCTTGGAGCGCCGACGCTCTGTTAAAATTGGACTGGAAGTTGTCCATCCGTGCCGGCTATTTTATATTAGTATATCTATGGTTACAAGGTAACTGAACCCATAGTCATGTGAAGAAAAGACATTATGTTCGAGTCCATTTATTTTATGCAGAATGGGAATGACAACGGCAGTTTTACGGATGGTAACGAGGATGACGAATATGTAAGCTGGTGGCGATGATGCTAACAACTGAGCTGGACAATGTTGGTAGAGCATCGGGATCCGACGATGTCAGTTTTGCAGTCTTCGTTCATGGATTCGGGAGTGGCTGACCAGTCCGATTCTGGAATTGCACACTTGGCAATGTGGACATTGGAATGGCTGGTGAAGAAGCAGAGGCCTTTCTTCTCACCCTGGCGCTGGAAATTTTCTCTCACCGTTCTTTCCTCACAGGAGATGAAAGCTTTGTGGGTCAAGGCACGCCAGTTCAATTTGTCCCCTGTGCGGGTTTATAGCTCTGTTGCAGAGATACCACAGTTTTTCACACTGTCTTTGATGCAGACTTTGTAGCGCTTTTTGAGGCGACCAGTCTTTCTGCGACTTCCGCGGTCTAGCGTGGAAGGCGAACATGTCCAGTCCATCGAAGCAAGGCCTGCATGATCACGGCCTCGATGTTGACAAGACCAGGTGTCTAGAACCTCTAACTTTGTCACCTTGTCCTGCCATTTTATTCCCATGATCGAACGTAAAACCTTCATGTGAAAACGTTCAAGCTGTTTGAGCTGTTTGTGGTACGGTGTCCAGGTCTCACAGGCATATAGAAGACGTGTGAGCATAACAGCTTTGTAGACTTTGATCTTGGTCCCAAGTGTGACATGTCTATGGTCCATCACACGGGAGCGGTGGCGAGCCAGTGACTGACTTGCCTTGCCGATGCGTGCCCTATCTTCTTGTCGACAAAACCGTCAGAAGAGATGAGACTCTCCAGGTGCTTAACGCAGTCGAGCCGGGGGGGGGGGGGCTCTCTCTAGATCTAAGGGGGCGGTGGTGTGCGACCTGGGATGGGCTGGTGAAGGACCACGGTCTTACTGAGGCTGATGATCAGTCCAAAAAGCTGGCAGGCCTCTGCAGATCTGCTGACAATGATCTGGAGGTCCGACTGTGAGCCATGAGCGCTCAGTCATCGGCGAACAATGCTTCAAGCAACAGTTGCTTCAGCGTCTTGGTCTTGGAATTCAGTCTGGAGGAGATCAAAGAGGGAGCCATCCAGCCTGTACTTCATGTACACACCCCTTTCTCGAGATCATGTACTGCATGGTTCAAAACACATGTGATAAAGAGGTTGAAAAGGATCAGGCACGTACGTAGCCTTGCTTCATGCCGTTGGATTTCTTTAATGGTTTTGAAATGTCACGTTGGACTAAACGGGGCTCCCACACCATCATGAAACAGGCGGATCAGCTGGACAAACTTTCTGGGACAGAATGGTCCATAGAACCTCTCTGTTTACTGTGTCAAAGGCCTTTGTGAGGTCGACGAAAACAGTGTAGAGATCCATATTTTGCTCAATGCATTCTCTTAGACCTGTGTGACTGTGAATTTCATGTCATGTGCTACAGTTTGGATAGATAGTGACACTGGCAATGGCAGTTTCGCGGATAGTAAATAAGATGTATGTTAGCTGGTGGCGATCATGCTAACAGCTGTGCTGCATGATAATTATTATTTAATATAACACCGATGATGATTATTGAGTCAGTTAATAAAATAAATAAGAACGTTGATTATATCAGGTACAAATGAAAATGATGATGAAGATAATCATGTCAAATGGCAATGACGAAGATGGTGATACTAGATAGTAACGAAGACGATGATTGTGCCAGATGATAACGGCAGAAAGTTCTGCCAGGTAGATCAGCTATCAATGTAATGCCGCCAAAGAAGGAAGTAGTGCATCAAGAACTGTAGGAGAACGCATTGTAGCGCAATGAAGCCCGACGCTGCAGAATAATGTAGCCAGGCTGGACACTATAAGATAATGTGGTCAGATATTGAACCACGATGTGGCCGGTCACTGTAATAAATGTAGCCAGTCACTAACACAATGTAGCTGGTCACAGTAGCACGTTGTAGCTAGACAATGTAGCACTTTGTTGCAACGCATTATGGAACAATGTAGCCAAGCACTGTAGCACAGTGTAGTTAAGCCTGGAGCACAGTGTAGCAAGATACTGTAGCACAATGTAGCAAGACAATATAACACCTTGTAGGGATGTAGTAGAGCACAATGTGGCCTGATACTATAATACAATGTTACCAAACACCATAAGGCATCATAACTTAATGTAGCCATTGCAGTACATTATAGCCAAGTTGCACAGTACTATTGTACAATGTAACCAAGTAGTGTTGTACAATGTAGCCAAGTACTGTTGTACAATGTAACCAAGCACTGCTGTTGTACAATATAACCAAGTACTATTGTACAATGTAACCAAGTACTGTTGTACAATGTAACCAAGTACTATTGTACAATGTAACCAAGTACTATTGTATAATGTAACCAAGTACAGTTGTACAATGTAACCAAGTACTGTTGTACAATGTAACCAAGTACTATTGTACAATGTAACCAAGAACTGTTGTACAATGTATCCAAGTACTATTGTACAATGTAACCAAGTACTGCTGTACAATGTAACCAAGTACTGTTGTACAATGTAACCAAGTACTGCTGTTGTACAATGTAACCAAGTACAATGGAACACTGTACGGACCAATGTTCTCAACAACACTTTTTTCTTTCCCTTAGAGAGGAGCAGTTTGGCATTGCTGTGATTCTATTCTTTCAGACTGAAAGGCATCAGACCCGAAGCCCAAAATCTTATTCATCTGAACAGTTGGCTGTTTCCTCTATAGAAAGGACCCTGATTCGAAAACAGCATCGCGTGACCTTCGTAAACTAAGGCCATGAGCACGTGCCAAATATTTATACATTTACAGGACAATGACTGTGCACTGTTAGAGAGTTACTGAGTCCCGCTTTGTTCTTTTAGAAAGCAGAGATTTCAGTGCAAATTTCAGCTAAGGAAGATTTGCTACACCGGGACGAAACATCAGAGAACATGAGAATGATATAGATCTATAATGCTCCAATATTTTCTGTCAAATGGAGTGAGACAGAGGCGTCTGGGTGGCGCACAAGGCTGTTGTCATTGCCAGACAGATATTGAAAGAAATCACCATTGATTGATAATCATGGCGGTATTGCTGAGTTACAAACTAAATTAGCACACTTGACTTGTTCTTGGAATTTCCAGGATCTAAGCTTGATGACGTAGGCAGAGGAAAGGGGAGGATAGTGAGTTGGGAACGGAGATAAAAAAAAAAAGAAAAGGTATCCGAAAGCATTCACGCCACAGCTGATTGAGTATCAACTGGTATATTGAATGATTAGATGTCTAGTAGCCAATAGCTACGGGATATGGAAAGGAAACGTAAAAGGGAGGAAGGGTGAATTTAAAAGTTTCACTTTATGATGACAGTATTGTTTCTCTATCTTGTTCTTTGTAATAGAACGTACTATTGAGTGGCTCTAGTACAAGGAAGAATAGACGGGAAGTGAAAAGGAAACAGACAGAAGACAATATGAACTGACACCAGCAAACAAAATTTGACACAGATAACGTTTGAAAAGATCCAGGCTTTAGTTCTTACCTGCGACATGTGGAAAAGAATGGCTGCGCAATTTGTCGATAGGAAATAAAGGCCGAGGAGTTCATCCCTGTGTAGATAGAGTAGGGAAAAGTAGAGTAGGAGGAGATAGGGACGCTGTACTATACAGACAAAAATAGTAAGGGAGACCACCACAACGCAGCGACACTCTCAGACCCTCGTATTGGAAAACCTTTAATAGCTTTTTGATTTTTCAAGACAGGATATATTATTATTATTATTAAGTATTTTTTATTTTTCTCCTTTTTTTCAAAAGTAAAGATAAGAGTTCTTAAGATTGGATTTTTATTATTATTTTAAACAGATTTGTCGAGATAACCTCCATCAGGAGATTGAAAGACGTATATAGAACATAACGTAACGTAACAAATTGTCAAGAGGATTCCCGGCTACTGCAGACGACGTTATCGACTAAATTAAATATTGAAACGGTAGACAGGTGTGCACAGGGATGGATGTGACATGAAGAACCAGATTGAATTGTTCTGTTGAGTTTATTTTTTGGATCAAGCAGATGCTCAAGCTTTCTGGTCATTTATTGTAACATGTTAAGAGTGATACTGGAACCATTTATCTGTGATTTTATTGAACGCATGTATAGATAGGTAAGAGGTTCCGTCGGACTTCACAAAAACTAAAACACTGATTGAGGCCAATTTTTTAAATACAATTCATTGGATTCTCTTACATAATGACAACGACAGCAACAAAAATATATGAATACGTAAATGAACAGATGAATTAATTCGTGTAATCTGTCAATATATAAATGATAATTTTAATAAATCAGGATGACTTAACTTTCCTTGCTTTGAGTGGTACAAGTGTAATATGTAAGCGACATCTACAACTACGCCGGTCACAGATAAGCCAGCAAAGATGACGTATGTAGAGATAGCCAGCCAATGCTCGAGCGATACAAATTCCACTGTACCAAACCCACATTAGCTAGAAGAGCGAGTGATTAACCCTTTCATTTCCAACAACACTTCAGGAGTGTTCAATTTATTGATCATTCCGTCTCGCAAGTAATATAACTTGCGTGCTTGGAGTTGGTCCTCATCGCCCGTTATTCAGTCCAAAGAGTGGACTTGGGACTAAACGTTTGTACTCAATCCGATCTTCAGACAATTTATTATTTCACAACAATCACCCAAACATCTCTTCCAGGAAGTTTATCACTTGATTTTGTTCCCCCCTATTTCCTCAGCTTACATCCTAAGGACAATCTGGTGACTAGGTGAGAAAAAGATTTGCCATCTGAGAAAAGGCTACAGAATGTTGGAAAAGGAGACTCATCATAGAGAATACAATGCACTCTTCAACATCAACACTTTGGCCATGTGGAGCAATGGAAAGGAGATACCAATCAGGAGGTCGAGAAGCGACAGGCGTTGTGTTTTTCTCAGGCCTGAGAATACAAGCTCCTTTATTTTCCTATTTTAGTCAATTGAGTGTTTCTATTTGCTCGTCACTGGTAATTTAGCATGGAAAGATGAGAGCTACACTTTGTATCTTTTGTAGCGGTCGATTCACGGATTTTTTAATGGCACTGCGTTTGTTTCCGTATGGCTTTCATCTCTCGCTTCCACCATTCCGTCCTGGCCAGTCTCAGACATCTAGTTCTAATTGGCAGTATTGAACTGGACAATAGCAATCTACGATGATTTTCTTTCATGGCCCTACCACCATTACAGTCTTAGATTCCCACGTTTAGGTGAGCCACTGTTGTATAAAAAAAAAAAAAAAACTCATGTGGACAGCAGTGACACTAATTGTGCCTCCAGGTTTTTGTCCGCAGTGTTCATGCCTGTCTGCAAATGCCCGATGACCACTTTCGTCTTTCCAAGAAGTCATTATTGTGGCGTTCTGATTGACTTGCCTTTAAGTAGATTATATAATAAATAGCCAGAAGACCAGTTTTGTAAAGTGTTATTTCCCTGGATAATGATAATTGACCAAAATATGATAAAAGGGAAAATAAATTATACCTAGAATGTGTCGCAATGAGGGAGAAATAGGGAGTTTTCAGGACGATCAAATAAAAAGCTGTAGAGATAGATCTATCATCCTCTTTACCTTATAAATAATCAGTGTCGAGTGCACACACCAAGCCATTTAGTTCTACTGTGGGCAAAACACGCTCACGAGTGCCAACTGACGTCATCCCAGCAGAATCAGTTCAAAAGCCAGGCCTTCCCGGTGAGTCAAACCCAAAATAGATCTGACATTTATTATTAACGTAGAGAAACGGCAGCACAGCACAGCCCAGTTAATGACCTCGCGGTCAACAAGTTTTCCTCTTCCTTGTAACATATGGCGTAATCTCTCTCTCTCTCTCTCTCTCTCACTCACTCTCTCTCTCTCTCTCTCTCTCTCTCTCTCATTAACTAATTGTCCTCAAGTACCGTGCTCTTGTGAAAACACAAACACACGAATTACTATGACACATATAAATGCTGTCCTTTATGTCTTTGTGGTTTTGGGAATTATGTATATTGCAAATGAGGTATTTCGAGATCGGTCACATGACCGAGGCAACATCGCTCACATGTGGCTTTGTTTATTATGATGTGACAGGTTTGAAAGCTTAGCATTCGTCAAGATTTGACTGCCATGCGCAGAGCAAGTAAACAAATCAGAGTGTGAGCGAAAATCCTCGGTCATGTGATTTTTCTCGAAATGCCTCATTGATATGTATATAAATAATATGTATGTATGTATGTATGTATGTATGTATGTATGTATGTATGTATCCAACTACATATACAAAGACGTGCAAGCTGTGTAAACCACCCATCAGAGACAGCATCTCATGCACTGACCGGCTGCACGAAGTTCAGCGGAATGTACCAGCAACGACACAATAACATCGTGAACATTATTGAAAGGAAAATCCGTG
>JBCAUA010068011.1:0-11106 GCA_038406235.1 Peronia verruculata
AAGAAAGAAAGAAAGAGAGAGAAAGAAAGAAAGAAAGAAAGAAAGAAAGAAAGAAAGAAAGAAAGAAAGAAAGAAAGGTTTTCTAGAGTGATGTATTATTTCCAAATGACCAGAGAACCTTGTTGTATCCTATATTAACAATATTATTTAATATGAGAGGGCGATTCGAAATCATCATTGAGACTTCTGTGACCTGGTGTTTCTACCAATTAAATAGTCAGTGTATAACTGCTATTCCATGTGACTATATGGGATATCAACTTATTGATATAGGAGTTAAAGGTGAAAGAGGTCAATCAAAATTGTCCTTTGACATTGTTTTACTTAAAAAAATGGACGTAAAGAATTTCGAATAGGTTACAAGAACTTTAGGCGTTTATTCCTAAACAAGATTACTATTTAGATCTAGATTCCATCTGTAATATTTTTGAAATTAAACTATAAATGAGATTAACGGTAACGCTGTAAAGCCAGAATTACAAAACATAATGTTCTTTAAAAAAAAAGAAGCCAGCTGCCTTGTGAATTAAGAAAATTTTATCTAAACTAAAACTAATGAGTAACACTTCCATTTCGATTCACAGTTTGGATGTACTGTCTTACAGAATTAAACTTATGGTGCAAATGAAACTAAAAATTGGTGGAATAAAATATCGTTGCAAATATAGACATCTAAAATAAAAGGCTGATGATTTGTATAATTTTTTATTCTTCAGGTCGATGACAATTGCATTTCTCACCAGATAAAGACTTAATAATTAGATTACAATTTCTACCGTCAAGATACCCTCCATCAGGAGGTTGAAAAACGTATATAGAATATAACGTACAATTTATAATCATAGAAATTCAAAGCTGTTAACTCGGGATCGCCTGATTGGAGAGAAGCTGAGGCCGTGTGCATGATGGTGAGTACATTGGCTGTATAAGTCAAACCTAGCTGAGCCCAAAGATCATTGCATGGTTGAACAGTGGGCGATGGATGGACAGGATTAGTAGTTCTGGCACCGGACTACATCACAATGTTTGAAAATGGATAAGTCGTTGGACGCTGATCATTCTTCTCCCGGAACAGAGAGGGAAAGAGAGAGAGAGGGAGAGAGAGAGAGAAAAAAAAGGGAGGGGGAGGCCAAGAGGGGATGAGAGACAGAGAATAAATGACTCTAGAGGGGGGGGGATGGGGTGGAGCAGCGGGGGAGTAGTAAGGACCTAAAATGAGAGATTTTACAACTCAGGCATCGGAGTGTAGCAAAAGACTTTACGGGAAAGGGGTAGCAGTTGGAAAAAAAAAAAAGAAAGAAAGAAAGAAAAAAAGAAAGAAAGAGAGAAAGAAAGAAAGAAAGAAAAAAGAAAGAAAGAAAGAAAGAAAGAAAGAAAGAGAAAGAAAGAAAGAAAAGTAAGGTTAAAAACTGAGAAGAAAGATAGAGAAACAACGAGAGAGGGACGGAGACGTAACAGACACACATATAAATACACACCAAAAGAGGGAAAGAGAGAGAGCGAGGGGGGCGGGATACAAGAGAGCCGCGAGCGAAAGATGGCGCATCAGAAAAAAAAGGCGGGAAGAGGAGAATCAGATGGAGAATATAAAACATAATAAACAAGAAAGCATCAATGCCCACGAGTACAAATGATCACATAACACAATTGTGTTATGTTATTTTTTTTACCACGGTTCTGGACAGCTGAGATAACCTCCACTAAAGGAGGTTGAAAAGCTTATAAAAACCATAACCATAGCATCAATGCCCATAAAGCAGAAAATCCGTCATACATGCCATTTATAGGATAACTACGATTTATACAAGCCATTACATTACAGAGTCTGTCTCCGTGTACTGTCGCGTTCCAAACCAAACTTGTTCTGTGGTGTCCATTCTTTGCTCTCTCTACAAACCTTGTGGGGACATATTCTTCTTGTTTTTCTTAAACCTTTCAATCTTAAGAAAGTAGGATTAGCTCGGCTTTTAGAAGTTGTCATTTTTTATACTGAGAAATTTTGTGGGTAGAAATTTCGAATTTAGAAATTTTGCCCGCACAGCGGCACGCAGCCTACTCTTCCATCGATTTTGAACTGCCATGGGTTCTTTAACGTGCATAACGTATACATGGGACCTCCAAAATGTAATCGCCATTATCCGAGAAGGCTAGACACCGGGCTTCTCTACCCACAGAAAGCCAGGGGACCGTTGAGTCACTGAAAAAAATGCGGGTTTTCGATCTTCGTGTCCTGTCATCCTCCGATGCAGAATCCGCGGGTCGACCCTGGCTCGTTTTCTCCATGAGCAGACGCCTTACCCATTGAGCCACTGTGTCCCCCCTGAGTCATAATACTCTTCTTCTTAATATTACTTATTATTTTTCTGAAGTATTGTATTTGTGGTGGGTCTCTTTATTAATATTTTTGTTTTTAAATAAGATGCTTTCGAAGAAAACTCGTATCAGAGCAGTTTGGGGACTGGGTGAATATATAAAATGGAGGGGCCGGTTTGGGAGAGGGGTAGGACGGCGGGGGAGAGGGGGGGGTGGACATGGAAAAATAATGAGGGAAGATATGCCCCTGACTGGTCAAGCGGTCAAGGATAAAGTGAAAGGCCATCTCTTGACGACGTCGAAGTGGGAAGAGGATGGGGGACTGGTCATCGCAAAATTATTAGCATGAGCGCAGAAAAATGATAGTAAACATGAGCACATGCAAATGTAGGAGTGAGTCTCTGCCCGCTGGAACTGTAATTATTCAATGATTGAGTGGAGGGGAGAGGGGGGGGGGGAGGAGTAAGGAGATACCATTGGAGGTTGAGAGGGGGAGGGGGACGAAAGGGAGGAGGGGTATTACTGTACGTGGCCGAATAGTTCCAGAACACTGATATGTTTTTTTTTTTTTTGGTCTTTGGTTTATTGTCTTGTTAAATAGATTTGTTTCGATCAATCGAACGGCTGGAAATGCCCGCCTAATGTTCATAGGAGGGTACAAACACTGTGCAAACTGTTCACTACCACTGACACAGAAAAACATATAAAAATGCACGGGACAGGTGACAATTGTTCTCGGATCTCGTGGGGGAGCAGTAACAAACATCAGTGAGTGTTCTATTTAAAGCAACAAGCATAAATGAGTATTCTATTTCAAGCACGGGGGTACAAACACTTCGCGGGTAATTTCCAGGTTTTTCCTAGGTCGAATATGAACTATTACGGTATATGTGAGTTGATTTTCTACTCCTTCTGTTATTTATGCTATTTGAATTGATATTCCTGGTATTGCTGATGTTTTCTTTTTTTTTTTTTAAATTAGAAATAAAGAGTTGTCCATTAAGTTCATATTGTCTTTGTCGTCATTCAGCGTCCTGGGACTTTTACACCATTGTGAGGGAAGAGACGACAGATTCAGGTGGAATAAATTCAAAATTTTATGACACAGAAAAAATGTAGCTCAATTCCAGACATGTCAATGTGAAAGAGCTGATCTGATCAGAGGACTGTTTGTATTACCTGGAAAGTCCATCTATTTTTCTAAGTGCAGTGATATCCGACTGGCAAACACGATTATTTCTTGAATATGACTTTGAAAAACATTATTTAGACTGATACTCCCAGTGCTTTGTTCCGGCTCTTGTAGGGTTATTATGTTTTATAGATCCACAATACAAACCTCTTTGACGTCACGCTCCCAAGATTGTTGTCCAGGCTATTTGTCGGTCAGTCGGAGAAAAAGAGGAGAAACAGTTTTCATTTTACCCTGACATATCAGGCATATGTTTTATTTATTAAAAAAACAAAAACACAAAAAACGCAAGCTTCCGTCAGAAACGCAGTATTATTACCCCGACAAACCGAAAAAAGACACTCATGAACTTCTCAGCTTCCCGGGAAGCATACAGGGCAGCTGCCTGTGAGGCCATCTTACCCCTTAGGCGCTCAAATCCCTGTACAGCTAACAATATCAATCACTATCTAGTGTCAGGTACCCATTTGTACCTGGGTCAAGTCAGGAAATCTGTGCAAATTGTCTTTCCCAAGGACAAAATTGTCGGAATCAGTCAGGATTGGACCCCTGAACTTGAGATCCCGAGTCCAAAGGCCCAATCGCTAAGCCATCGACACCAGACAATGCAGGAAGAGGAACACACACACACACGCACGCACACACACACACACACACACACACACACGCGCACACACACACACAAACACACACACAAGAGCTTGTGATTTTCACGCTCAAGCTGTGAAGTGACAGTAATTGTTTCACTCATATTGTAACTGCATAAGCCAATTATCTTTAAACCAACATTGAGTTTAGGCCGTAACTGATTACTTGACTCTGTTTACTACTTTTGCTCTCACAGCGTTATTTCTACCAATGAACAATAAATGGTGGTTGTAGAGGCTGACACTGTTTCACATTGGGAGTGATCACATGGCAAAGGTCTTAGCCTCACTTGTTTGCCTTTTTCTTATTGTGAGATTTATAGATGAATGGGAGATCGTTGTGCTCAGTCCTATTACTTCCCTTTACCAGACAAAAGAGGGATTGAACAAGTAGTGTAAGGAGGAAAAAAATCACTTTTGCGCCCTTTGCTTGACACATACACCATGATTTTTTTTTTTTTAATATATGATGTAAAGAAAATAGTTCTTCTCATTTTTATAATTTTATCAAATTTTCTTGCGGTCAATCTTTCGAATTGCAAGCAGTAAAAGCATTTTTTTCCCTCTTTACACTGCTTGCTCAACACATCTTTTGTGTAGCAAAGGAAGGTAAAAGTCTGGTCAAAATGATCTCCCCTTACACAAATCCCTCTTTTTGGAAAGGGCAGATAATCTGCGAAAAGATCTCCCATTGTAAGCCATGACAATACCAGGGTTATTCTGAATTTGGAACAATGTTGAAGCTTAAAATTCATGGACCTTTATTGATTGTGTATAGTTATCATATTATACATTTTTGAAATACATGAATATTGACGGGTGTAAATTTTTCTAACTTTTCTGCCAGATATCCTATTTTCGTTAATAAATGCAATGAAATTCTGAAAAAAAAATAAAAAATAAAAATGGATGCTTATCATTAAACTGCATGCTATAGAGAATGTATAGATCTTTTCAAATTTTAAAGTCAATTTTTTTTTTAATCCTTTAGGAAAACACTGAAGAAAACATACTTTTGAGAAACTTGAGAAAATTGCAACTGAATTTTCATAGTCGTCCTTTGGTGGTGTTTTGGTGCCGTTTTAGAGCATAAAGCATATGTTTCTGGCCCCACCCTTTATTTTTCTAGTATTAGAACAGGTCAAAGTGTCTAAGAACAGCAAAACCGAAGTTTGATAATTAAGTCCCAAAACCTCATTCTCAGGACCCTTACCCCCCCCCCCCCTCCCTTTAAAAGAAATATTAATAGAAATATTTTCAGAGGTTATAGCAGCTGTGTGAAATGACCAGGGACTTAATGTTTATTTAACAGACATTTAGTATCATCTGAGCTTATCAAAGTTGCAATAACTTATAGGACATGGTACCCGGTATTCGATAAATAGATATATAATAGACTATTATTGTTCTCATCTACTTCATGTGGATGAAATTCAACTATAACCAAAGAGACGAAGTATATGTTTGATAATATAAGAAGCATTAACCCCCATCTACCATCGTTAGTTTCACAGATAGCAAGATTTCTATTTGAACTTTCTATTACTGTGTAGTAATTGGCCGTAAAGATAAGACAACTGAGTTCATTGACACGTCTCACTTATTCCATTCATCAGAAACGTTAAATAACCCTTGAGGTAAAATAGCGAGCTGAGCCAATGTTATTTGTCTCTGCCGGCAGTTTTTCCCAACATTTATATCGATGACAACTTTGGTGGAAAGCAATCGCCCGTGAAGGAAAATCTGCCAGGTAGTTATTTTTGAAATGTCTCACTAAATCCCTCATAATAAGCGGCCTTTTGTTATCATCTGAATCCAGTCACATTTTGGGGTCTAAGCGCTGATTTGTTTCTTTGCCAAGTTCATAATAACGGTTAAGTCGAATTGGGGTCAACTACCGTTGTACTAGGATTAAATTGGATTCCACTGTGAACTGCAGGATATTGCTTTAATTTTTATGTTCGGATGTAAGTATTGTGAGGAAGATAGAAAAAATAATAGAGAAAGAAAGAAAGATAGAAATGGATGGATGGATGGATGGATGGATGGATGGATGGATGGATGGATGGATGGATGGATGGATGGATGGATGGATGGACAGACGGCACAAGGATTAGATTTACCTTTTTTATGGGTTCCCCAGCCAAGAAGTTGCACTTCAGTCTGAACTTGGGAGGTCTGTTTTTGAATATTTCCACTAGCTCATTGAGGATACGTGGCGGTAAGGAGCCTATTTCGCACTGCTCCCGCTCTATCAGAGCCCACAGATCCTCAGCACTCACAGCATTCTGGCCCTCGAATTCATCCTGGAATGCAAACATTCATACATTCTATTATGCATAAATAATGTCATGGCTTGCGATTACGATATAAATAAAGCATAATATTAAGAATTATTAAAAGAATTACAGACGAGTACGTCCGGACAACAAATTAAAAAAGGCGCCGTCTATTTGGACCTATTGGCCCAGCTAGACCTGGTGTCTATTTGGGCCTATTGATGCACCCCTTTCTCTCTGTCAGTGCGTAAAATAGTTATTGTATCTAGTTAGTTATATAAGTGTTTGGGGGGGGAGGGGGCTGTGCCCCACCAAACGCTCCCCTCATCTCCCCTCCCCCCGAAAACTGCGAACAGACGCTCCCATCTGCGAGCCAGTACAAAATTGTTTCGCCTTTACTATGTTGTGCAACTTTTTTATTTGCCTATGCTTCCTAATTGCAATATTAGGCCCAGATAGACACTCCGATAGAAAACATAATAGTATAGTTACATACTGAGAGTTTGTTATCTATTAGAAGTCAAACATAGTAATCAAGAAAGATATGAAAATGAAAAAGTTATGTAAACCAACGATAAAAAAAATTCGCATAGTAATTATTATCACACATGTCCAGCGAAATGCTTGAGCAACACTGAATGACAAGAAGGATGTCACTAAGTAATGGTAAAAAAAAAAAATAATAAGCTTACTGAATAAATTTTAAGAAAAGATAATATACCACCTAAAACTTGGCACATTTACACGCACGCTAGATATTTGTCATGAGTCAAATCAAAGATTGTGTACCGACAATTGTTACACACAAATAAAGAAGCAAGTGGATTAAGATAAATATATATACAACATATATTAATAATAATAGACAGCATTTATATAGCATCTATCCCCGCAAGTACAGGCTCTAAGCGCTTTATAATCTATTATTACCCCGACGGACCCAAAGGAGACATTCACGAAAGTTCTCAGCTTCGTGGGAAGCATACAAGGCGGCTGCCAATCAGGCACTCAAATCCTTATCAATTTAACAATATCAATCGCTGTCTATAGTCGAGTACCCATTTAAACCCGGGTCGAGTAAGAAAAATGTCTTTCCCAAGGACAAAATGTCCGGAACAGCCAGGATGCAAACCCGAGACTTTTGATCCTGAGTCCGACAGCCCAACCTCTAGGCCACCGACACCACCACCGATATAACAAGATCAAGAACGCTTCTTTAAATTGTACTGTCAAGGAACGGTGGATGGGAAACGTAAATGGGGTAGGTGGAGGTAAAGCTCGGCCGGCAACATTCAGGACTGGACAAAGAAAACATGAGGAGAGAGTCAGGCCTTGGCGCTCAACAGCGACAAATGGAGAATATTAGTACACAACTGGTCGGGAGGCATCAAGATGGTCCCAGAAGGAGCTAAAGACTGAGAAGAGGAAGGGTAGTAAACGCGTCAAGTTCCTCACCGGGAAAATGGAAGTTCAGAATGCAGTAGATGAAGCAAATGCAATGGCGGTTTGTTTGTTTGTTTGTGATGGGGTTGAACGACACATCAGCACGATTACGGCTATATTGTGTCAAACACGGTAAGATACGTTTACACATCAAGAGGAAGAGAGGAAAGAGAACGGGACAGAAGACAGAAGCGAGAAAAAAAAGAGAGAGAGAGAGAGGGGGGAGATGTCACCAGTGGAACGTCTTTGATCGCACTCCAAGGGAAACAACCTACCGATGGCAGGTTTACACTGCCTGCAGGTGGGAGTAGAGAACCTTCTTATAAACCAGAGGGCCCCGAGGGGGGGGGGGGGCAACTGCGGAATGATGGCTTTCACAAATTATAACACGCTGACTATTGCAGCCACTTGGTCAAACTAGGTTCCATGGTCTATCGATACCAGGCGTTAACAGTAGATTCCACGATCTATTGCCAATAGGTGTTTACAGTAGATTCCAGGGTCTATTCCTACCAGGTGTTTATACTACATTCCAGGGTCTATTGCTATCAGGTGCTTACAGTAGGTTCTATGATCTATTGCCACCAGATGTTTACAGTAGCTTCCATAGTCTATTGCCATCACTTGTTTACAGTAGATTCCTGGGTCTATTGCCATTATTTGTTTACAGTAGATTCCAGGGTCTATCGCCATCAGGTGTTTACAGTAGATTCTAGGATCTATTCCCACTAGGTGTTTACAGTAGGTTCCATAGTCTATTGCCATCATTTGTTTACAGTAGATTCTAGGATCTATTGCCACCAGGTATTTACAGAAGATTCCATACTCTATTGGTCCAGGAAAAGGTGAAGGTGAAGGGCGTTTACCTTTTTCACAATGTTGCCGTGATCTTGCTGATGTGCCGTTAAACCCCAACACATACAAAACAGATAAACCTGGCCCATGGACATCAGAGTTTTTTTTTTTTTTTTTGTTTGTTTGTTTTTTTCGTGAGCTATTCGCCTGCACAGACATAGACATGTTATATAGATGGACAGAGGTAATGGAGCTGATGGTAAAATAATAGTAACTGAAAGGGGGGGGGAGGGGGGAAGCGAGGGAGGGCTGCGGATAAACAGACTAGTTATTTGGTTGATAAAGATGTCTTACATACAGCCACTTTATATGCCTCCCAAATGAGAACATGTTAGCGTCTCCGTTACATCTGTCGAGATGATAATACTTTAATATATATATAATTGATTGTAATATAAAACGCATAGAGCCAGTACTGTTCTGGGAATAATGAATATATATGAAGGTTTACGGGGTAAAGTGAGACATGTTCAAAATTGCCGTTTAGAGAAAAATGACAATAATTTGTTCTCTGAGGGTTGGTAAGTATCATTATGTCCTAGACGTTTCTGAAGACCTTGGGAGGGGGGGGGGATAAGTCGCGTTTAGTGAAAAGAAAAGTCCTAACTATATGGCACTATCACCATTCCTGTAATGAGGGGTATAACTAAAAATTTTCAAAAATGGCGTTTGTCACGTTTGGCCCTGAAACCCTTGATGTAGAAATACTAATATCTGTATATAAATGTCGCCCACTGTCATTTTGCACTATTAACTTTCGATATAAAACTGACCTGCAATAGCCGGGGGACACAAGGCCAATAAAAATCGAAGGGGAAGCCACCCAGCCAACCCAGAGGTCGGTCATTGAAAGCTTTGGCCTGTTTGACGCCTTTCAAATTGCGGCTCATCCCCAGCAAGTGCTTGTGAGTGCGGGGGACCAGTTTGCAGTAGCCCGTGCTACCAGACGTACAAAAGATGTACGCGTAGTCCGTAGGGGAACAGCTGGCAGCATAGATCTCGTGCTTGCTATCACGCAAACTTCGCAGAAAATCTGCTCTTTTGCTTTCTAGTTGAAATGGGTTTGCGTCCCCTTGTGAGTCGGTGGCCGAAGCTGTTGTGCCCCTTGTTCCATCCGCTCTCGTTTCTCGCATGACGATAACCGCTTTTTGTAAGCTTGGCGCTTGTGGGATGGATAAATCCAAGAATCCATCATATCCAGAAGCTGTATCACTCTGACTATTACTGCTGCTGTTGTTGCTGTTGTTGTTGTTGATGTTGATGTTGTTAGTGCCAGTGGTAAAGTACAGCGAAAGAAGCTGATAAACGAGATTGCTGGAGCTGCCTTGAAGAATGATGCCCTTGCACTTGGAGATGTTGACCGTGTTCCAGAAACCTCCTCCGTCTTTCTCCAGAACCTGGTGACGATGAACATCGATGAAATATCGACAACAGATAGGAATGATTTTATTTCAGTTTCACAGTTATTCTACTATGACTTTCCAAACACTGCTCCAAAGTTTGGGTGGTATTGCAAAATATAGTGACACCATTATTTGTATCTATAGTGTAATGATATTATTGTAACTATAGTGCAGTGATATTCCTGTATCTATCGTGTAATGATATTACTCCATCAATTGTGTATTGATACTAATGTATTTATAATGTAATGATACTGTTGTATCTATACCGTGGTGATATTGTATCTATGGCTACTGCCTGACAACTATTGTGTCTATAGGGTAACAATATTTTTGTATCTGCAGTGTATTGATATTATTGTATTTATAATGAAGTGATATTGTATGTATAGTGTGGTGATATTATTGTATCTATAGTGTAGTGATATAATCATATATATAATGTAATGATATGATACTATTGTGAGTATAGTATGGTGCTATCATTGTATCCAAAGTAAAACGATATTATGGTAACTGGAGAGTAGTAATATTAATGTATCTGCAGTGTTTTAATAATATTATTGCATCCTTTTGTGGTGATATTTTTCTACCTATAATATAGAAATAATGTTTAGAAATATTACTGTGCCTATATGCTTTCAACTGTTACATCCATATCTTATTGGCTCTATTTCACGATGAAGAAAATACAATTGAAGAGACAGATCGACAGCCAAACAGACAGACAAATAGACAGACACACCAGCAGACGGACAGACAGACAGACAGACAGACAGCTAGAGAAAAGACAGACCGACAGATAGACACAACAGGTAGGTAGACAAACAAACAAATGGAGAGATAGATAGATAAAGAGAGAGAGAGGTGCAGAAAGGCAGGAAGACAGACATACACTCAGAATAGATAGATAGATAGATAGATAGATAGATAGATAGATAGATAGATAGATAGATAGATAGATAGATAGATAG
>JBCAUA010068043.1:0-11105 GCA_038406235.1 Peronia verruculata
AAACATAGTGTAGATCAATGCTGAGTGGCGAGAGTGATGTAAACACCTCGGTGGCCTGCTTGCGAATCGTGAGTGAAGACAAATTACAGTCAATTGAGTATTATTTACACACACACATACATGGTGGACAAAATGAATGATAGTTTGGCATTCAAAAAATAAATGAAAACAACTCTGTAAATGCAATCAAAATAAAGAGTAGCCTATAATACAGTTGGGTATCAGTTGCACACGTGTGTAATTTTTTTGAATTTTAAATTCCTGCCGATTCCGACTTTATTGGACTATAAGATAAGTGCCACGCCCCCTGATCGCTCTTATTATATAGATATCAGTCTATGAGTGAATAATAAAATGCCACAGTTGCATAGAACTGTATCAAGTAGCCTACCTTTTTATCATGAAAAATTGCTGTGTAGATGGTTGTATGAAGGCCAGAGAGTTCTCCTCCTTCTGCTGTTATTTCTTTCTCCCCCCGTAGAGAGCCGTTATTTCTCACCATTCGAAGTTCAGCCATATAAGGTATCAAAACACAGCGCTTTTCTAAACCACAATAAGTCGAGTCTAATTGCACGAAGTACAGACTTTTATTGCACATGCTGCATGGAAATGCATACCAATCAAGTCATTAAATAAAACATTTTACATCGCACAGAGGGAATTTTGTAAACTGAAACATTATCAGACTAGGATGTTATGGGCTTGGTGGTTTCTTTATAAATGTATCACATTTCAGTGTTAGATCCTCTATTCCTCGTTCCCATAAGGAAAAATATGGGGACAGAGCATTTTCATATGCAGAGCCTTTAATTTCATCTGGAATGCATTGCCTGCAGGCATTCGCAATTGTTCAACTCTAGAGACTTTGAAACAACAGTTAAAAATATACCTGTTCAACAAGTATCTGTCTGAGTAAAGTTTTCAAGTCCTTCCCGCGAGAGGGCTGTCAGTCATGTTAACAAACTTACGTATGTGTTTGAATTGTATTACAGGATTATGTGTGTGGACATGTCTGGTGTCTTTCTGTAGACCATGTAATTAATATGTTATTGCCCATGTTTGTTTTCAGGCATATTTCGTGTGTGGCTGCTAAACATTTTGGTTCTGTTAAGCGCTTCGAGTCCTACGGGGATGAGGCGCTATATAAATGCCCTTTATTATTATTATTATTATCCTATGATTCTTTTCTTCTTTCAGTTGTCTAAAAGTCATAGACGCAATATTGTTTTTACTCTTTGGACAAGAATTAATATTAATTGAACAGGAAAAACATAAACGTTTGTTGTCTTCCTCAAAAATCTGTATTGAGTTGATTGACAGAAAGAGTAACGTTCACCTACATACCGTCTCCATTAAAGAGTAACAAATAACAGTTCATTATTTTGATTTTTAATCCATGGGATTTCGAGATATTATTTCAGGCTCTTAAAGTTTGCTGTTGCAAAAATCACCATAACACAAATTCTGAGGGACGCTTTGGTCATTTCAATTTTCAACAACTGATAAAGATTCCTGATTTCCATGCGTAAAAAATCTCAGGATACATGTGAAAGAACTTGGCAGATAGAGTGTTAACTGGAAAATTAATTCTTTCCAGTAAGCTCTTTTCTCTCGGTTCTTTGAACGTTTCTAGCCAGGCGTGTGGTCACTTGGTACGAGGTGTGCGTGCCCCCAGAGACCATCACTAAGCTTCAAAGCCAGACCACCGCCTTGAGAGTACTGTTAATGAAAAGTACAGACAAGGTATGAGTAGCCAGGTAAATTTACCTGCCACCTGTTATAGGTCTCTGACAGAGTGGCCGGTACCCAAGCTCTTCATCAGGGAGATCTTGCACTTATCTTACCGTTTTCACAGGACAAGGCTCACCGCCACATTTGTCGGGGAATGTAGAAGTTATTGGTCATTTGTCTACTACGCCTGTTGCTTAGGAAAACAGTAGTAATGGGAATCTGCTTTGGCCGTGGTATTTTGTGAGCTTGTGTTTATTTTCTCTCTCCTAGACAAGGTGACTGAGGACGAGATAGAAGTTTGTTATTGCAATGGGTCAGTGCACAAATAATATTAGGGATTAATATTTGAGCATTAGTAAGGAGTGGAAAAGCAAATGAAGAAAATGATACTAGCTGCTCAGCTCAAGGTTTGAGAAAACTGTATTTTCTTTTTCTTCTCTTTTTATTTTAAATTAGGTCTCTTTTAATTTGGTATCGATGAAACTAGACTTGGGACGTATATTGATCTGGCCGTATTTAGTTATTTTTGTAGGATATTGATAGACATTTTGCACAACGCTAGTCTTGTTAATATGACAGGATAAAAAAAAAAAAAAAAAGATTTAGTACCATACTTAAATTAATGCTTTTCAATCCTCAATTTTGGGACTTTAAAGTAGCATTTTATTTGAGGAGGGTTGGGGGGAGGGGGGGAAAGGGAGGCTAGAATTGTTGTAGGGACGTAGGTTTTTTTGTTTTTTGTTTTTAACCAGCAGCAACTGAGCAACATTCACGGTAAACTTCCAGGCCTGAAGGAAGGATTTCATTATTTTCCTCGCACATTCGCCAGCGAGTCCAACTCTATACGTAACTATAACCATATTCCTAGATGGACTATTATTGTCACATCTTGAGTAGAACATTAATTGCCCATTTTCCTTCTCATTAGTCATTGTCCCAAACTGTGGCATTTAATTAATGTGTTATCAAGTGGCATTCTGGCATTGATGGTCTCGAAGCAGCAAAATTTAGCTAGGGTCCATCCAAATCAGTTTTTACACTGATGTTGTAGCATAACGCAGCAGGGCAAACATAGTGCAGTGTGACCACAGACCACAGCCAACTAATCATTCTGACAGTTATAAGCCGGCCCTGATGTATGCGTCACCAGTGCTTGGGAAGTCGTCAAAATGACACACTGAATATGTCAAGTGATACATTATGATATAAGACGAGTGAATTGCAATAGAGACGAATATACAGTTCAACGCCTGAAAGCCGTTCTCTTATTACCGCTGGCACTGATTGATGAGAAAATTGCAGTTTGACCCTTGAAACGAAATTATCTTAGACAAAAGGTGAATTGGAGAATGCTATTATTCTAAATGAAGTTAGCTTTCATAGAAAAGTGTCTCAGCTCCACAGATTTGCAGCTTCTCCAAATAATGCAGTGAACAATCCTCGGATGTAATCTGTCATCACATACAGAATCATAATAGTTTTGGTTTACCTCAGGTTGTGAATGCTCTATCATTTTCCTAAGGGCTAGAGACTTAATTGTGTACCTTCTCGTATCAGATGCCATGACACATCATAGTTTTCCTCTGGTGATGGATAACGCAAACTTCCTATGTTTTGTCTAGCTAAAAATTGGCTAAAAAGCACGGGGCCAATGCTTTAAGGTGAGGGGGAAAGTTGACAGACATCTTATTAGAAGAAGTGAGCATGAAAAAAGGGGAGGAGGTTTGGGGGGGGGAGGGGGAAAGTAGACGGAAGAGGGTACTGCTTCACTCCTCTATCGTGTTCAATGATGTTTAACTCTTTAATTGTTGTCTGTCCTTCTGTCTGTTTTCTCGCCTATCATCGAAATCAAGCCTCACCGACATTCGAGCATTCTCGGTCAACATATTTTTTTTTTGTGTGCCTTTGGTTTTTCATCAGTCTAGCATCCGTGTTTTTTCAAATAGTTACATAGTGACATGAGCGTTATAATGAATGAAAAAAGAATTGGACTGACAAAGAGAGCCCCTAGACCGTATGGCCTTCAGAACTGCACCCAAGAGAGGTCAGGGGCCAAGACACAATAGGAGTAAGGGTTGTGAGAAATAATGATAAGACAGACCACTGAGGTGCTGGGAATTGTCAGATAATAGAGAGCGAAGCGAGGAGGTATGTCATCATGGGGTGAGGGAACAATGGTGTTTCACCTCCGAACCCTTTCACCTGTTGCCGTCTGGCTTTTTTGGATGGCGTGGCTGGAGCCATCTATAAAGTAGGCATGGTGTTTGTAGACGTGCTTGGTTACATGGGAGCGCTCGAGTGAGTTAGTGGCCTATGTTTGTGTAGTCTGATGGAGAGTCTGTACGCTACAAAAAGTATTAAGGGCTGAGGTGTGTGAGAGATACATAAAATGCAAAGAGTGAGAGAGAGAGAGAGAGAGAGAGAGAGAGAGAGAGAGAGAGAAAGGGATAGGAAAGAAAGATTAAACCGGAGAAAACAAAATTAAATGTAATGACATAAATATGGTGCGGATAGAGGACAGAGGGGAGAGAGAGACAGACAAACCGCAGGTAGACAGTGTTTAGAGAGAAAGAAGAAAGATACCGGGGGCTGGGGAAGGGCATGCAAAACTTATTAAAAAATAAAGGAATGGTGAGACCTTAATCCAATATCCCCTTTGTTTAGAATAAGATGGTAAAAATCATTCTGAATTGAAAAATTACGCAGATGCGTAATTAGCACAAAATTGACGTGACTAAGACGAGGAATTGAGCAGCCACGAAAAATTATATAACCCATGAAAAGAGAAGGAAATATCTGGGAAAAAGAAATGCTCATGAAAGTAGCATGGGCAAATAGCTTAGAATTACTGCCGTGGAAATTGCTCACGAATCATTGCAGTTCCCGCAGTTTATGCTTTGTCGTAAATAGTAGATGTTCTGCGTAACAGTTCTCTACGTCCTCTAAACCCTATTTTTTTAATGGAGTCATCGGGCCGCCTCCTGACGAGTTGTCCAATTATCTTCCCCATCCGCCACGATTGTGGGCTACGTCCCGATCTCCGCAAATTTTCAGTCTTCTCTTTGTTCATGCCATGAATGTTGGTCATCTGCTCTGTTTATCTCGGCTGCATTGTCAGTTCAGATCTGATATGTAAACCTTAACTGAACTGTTCGCAGGATGAACAAATAGCAGTGGTGTTCATTATTGTTTAAGATTCGAATACAGCCTCTGAATGTTTTGTAATTGCTGTTCATGCACTTAGTGAAATAGCTTCATGCTAATAATCAGCACCACTGAGCAAACACATGTATCCTGCACTTGTTTAAAACAATTCCTGCAGGAGATGCACATCGGGGGACGCAATGACTCTGCTCATGGAGAAAACAGGCTGGGTTCTGCATCGGGGCATGACAGTACACGAAGATCGAAAACCCTCATGTTTTTTTCAGTGACTCA
Source organism: Peronia verruculata (assembly GCA_038406235.1). NCBI lineage: Eukaryota > Metazoa > Mollusca > Gastropoda > Systellommatophora > Onchidiidae > Peronia > Peronia verruculata. The sequence continues at coordinate 5,170 of JBCAUA010068043.1, forward strand.
ACGGTCCCCTGGCTTCCCTTTGGATAGGAAAGCCGACGTCTAGCCTTCTCGGATAAGGGCGAATATATTTCGGAGGTCCCGTGTGTACATTATGCACGTTAAAGAACCCTTGGCAGTTCAAAACCGATGGAAGAGGCCTGAGCGCCGCTGTGGTGGCAAAATTTCCAAATTCCAAATTTCTACCCACAAAGATTCTCAGCAAAAAATGACAACTTCTAAAAGCCGAAATAATCCTATTTCTTAGGATTGAAAGGCTTAAGAAAAACAAAAGATGCACATCCTGTAGAAGTAATTAGTGTCTTTTTTTTCATCTCTAATTAGCCCAGTCCTAAATGATGCAAGTCGGCGTTATCCTTTTCAGCCTTTATAATCTCTCTAATCTAATTAAAGTTTAATTATAACACTCAGTATTGCAAGTTTTGAGTCCTTCAACAGCACTCCTGTTTCAAGAATATATTAAGTTGACCCCTATGACTTTACCTTTAAAGCTGTAGGCATTAAAACTGGCATCTGTATTTCTAAGATATGACCGTTTTATTGTTTTACTGTGTAAAAACATAGCCCTTGTGTTGTGTACTGTGCTGGATATTGCGATTGGTAGCCTCAAACCACTTTAGACCACTTTCCTTTTTGCTATACTGATGGATGGGCAAACCGTGTAAAAATCAAATAGAGTTGGCTCACTTGGAAATAACAGTCGATACCCGTTTCCTGTTCGTCTGATATTTATTTCGCTTTCATCATAATGAACGGAAATAGTTATGACTTTCCTACAGGAAACATTATTCCGGGATAATTTCCGAAATAAGGCTAAAAATTTAATGCCATTGAGTGTGAGAACCGCAAGAGTTGCAGGACATTACAAGGCCAGTGGGATATAATACCTATGTCCACGGGAATAACAGCAAGTAGAAGTGTGCCCCACAACCAATACCAAGTCTTTTGCCCCAAGTCCGATCTCATCACTTAATCTTGGATTCAATGATACTAATTTGAACACATTTTTTATAGGCATCTAAATATATATAGACTGGGAAAATAACATAAGAAGCTTAAAGAGCAAACTGTTTCTCATTATTAACATGTTTGCCTACTAAAATGAGTCAAATTTTTGTAGGTAGATAGACAATGCAGACTTGGCGGAGAGTCTTCGAACCAAATTATCACTCAATTGATCTTCATTACAGATGTGACACTTTATAAATTATGTTTACGGTATAATTATCTGAACTCATTACACTTTCGCCATTATGTTATATGGTTTTGTCAGAGGTGGGTTTGCTCTTCCTTTGATCTATTTTTTTTTTTCATTTTTCACATGAATTTTTTGTTTGTTTGATTGCTTGTGTTTATTTCCGAGTGTGCCCATTTCCAGAGTACTCTCTCTCTAAATTACATGAGATAACATCATCTATTGTTCTGTGCCAAAAACTATTATATAATTTTCTTTCAGCCCTCATGAAAATGTTGCACATCCGCTCTAGCGATAAAGCTGGAATCATATTTTATCAATATCTTTCGAGTATGATTCCGATATCCTTAAGAATAATCTCATTAATTAGAAGGTATGCATATTTCCTTCCAGTAACGTTAAATTCAAATTAATTTAAAGAAATGAAAAGAAACAACGACACCCATCCACCCATCGATAAACACACGCATGCACACACAGACACCCAGACACACGCACACGCGCGGGCGCGCGCACACACACAGACACACACACACACGCACGCATGCACTTCATGCCCAAACTGAAAATAAAATGGTATTTATGTATGTCAGGCAGTTCAAGACCTGAGATCGAAAAAATACCCCGGTCTTTCTGAAGAGATTTTATTTTGTTTTTGTGGACGAGTCATATGCTGTTGTTGTCACTTTGGCTTTACATTTTATGATCTTTGGATCCTTACGCTCTCATTGATTTCATTTCTTTCTTACTTTCTTATTTTTCTTTCGATTAGATGGGCTTTCTCAACCTTGACTCAAAATGTGTAAAATGTTGTTGTTTTTCTTAAGTCTTTCAATGTTATGAAAGTAAGATTATCTTGGCTTTAAATGGCTGCCTGTTTTCTGTTGAGAATTTCTGTGCCTTGAAATTTGGAATTTGCAAATTTTGCCCGAACAGCGACACCTCACCTACTCTTCATCGATTTTGAACTGCCAAGAGTTCTTTAACGTGCGTAGCGTAGACACGGGAACTCTGAATGAAATATATTTGCCCTTATCCCAGAGGGCTAGACGTAGCGCTTCCCTACCTAGAGGAAGCCAGGGGACTGTTGAGCCACTGAAAAACATGCAGGTTTTCGATCTTCGTGTCCTCCCATCCCCCAGTGTAAAGACCTGCGAGTCAAACCCACAGCCAGCCTCCGACGTATATACGCCAAACCACAAAGCCACGGCGACACTCATGAGTGAAATGTGACTTGGGTATTTCCTTCCGACGGAACCTCATTTACTTCAGTGATGTGAAGTACTCAAACATTATAAGTGAGGTGCTTGATTTGTTCTTTCCAGTGAGCATAGAGATCCTAATCTGATTGGCCTCTGTTTATCATATCAGGGACATACTAATTATTCAAACATTTGCTCTTGAGGATCTGAGGTAAATTTTACCACAAGATCAATGTCAGTGCGAGTTTACTAATGATTATTTCCCTCTCCAAAGTGTTACTATGGTGCTCAGTTACTTCGTTCTCCTACTCTTGAACAGACCCGCATCGTGCCTTCCTACTCACCCTCGCCTGTGTTATTTTCCGTTTCCTGTATAAACAATTAATACTATCAGCTAAAGCTCTCTTGGTGTTATCAACAAACTATAACAGCTTACAGCTGGGGGATACACAAATGGGATAAACGAGGCTGTCTGGTGTAGAAACGGAAGGAAGAGATGAATACAAAAAAAAAAAAAATGTGAAGAATAAAACACTCTAGAAACTCTTTCTACAAAAAAAATGCTTGTCAACTAGCTTCTTCATAGACGACCTTTTGGATGATATAAGTGTTTGCTATTGCTGTTTTAGATAGAAGATGGTCAATCAATGAAGACATGCCTTTGAGTTTGTTCACCTTCTTTGCTTACTTACGTCTGCCCTCTGTCAGTGCTTAACCAGAAAATATGAAGCCCAGAAATATCCTTTTGCTAACACAAAGGTTTTTAGAGTGAAAGCTTCCAAGTCCTGACTCGGCTGTCTCAGCATAGAGCCAAATCACGGACATAATCCCTTTCAAAGGAAAATGCCTTTAGCCGTTTAGTGCTAGGTAGGCCTCCCAATACAAATAAAAATCGGTTCTTGAGAATGTTTTCCTTAAATTTACCTGCCACAAAGCAGTAAACGCTTTGGAGAATTCACATCATGTCCTATTTTTTTTAAAAGGATAAAAATGAAGATAGACCTATAGCAGGATACTTTATGTAAATTGTTTGTTACATTTCAAAGGACACACAGCTTTATAATGAAGCTTGCGTCAATGAAAATATTACGATATTATAAAATGAAAGGGGTGTAGTTCACTTTGACCTTTTTTTTTTTTTTTTACAAATTTACAAAGATATTCCCCTTTGTTCATGTTGATTTTCATTTAACTTCACATCCTCCTCGGGCAGAGAGAGTTTTCGTATCCTTGAAAATTATGTTTTTTTAAAAATGTATTTTTTATATGTATTTTTATTTTTGGAAAAAGATCATTCGACGTCCGTATTTCATTTTATAAAATATAATAAAACTGTCTGACCCGGGAAGGGAAGTATAATATGTGCGATTTGGATACGACCAATATTCAAGCAGAATTATGTTGTCGTTTGATACCTTTTTGAACAATATTCGTAATAATAATAATAGTAGTATTTACTTTCGACTGTTCTTACCGCCCCAAAGGTAATAATGATTTCTGAAAATGTTACTAGGAAACCATTGCTAGAATAAAAGGATTTCTTTTGTGGTGTTTATTCGTGTTCCAGAAAAGAAAATTTTATCCAAAAAGCAGTATACCCCGAGAACTTTCTTGACATGTTATAAGTTTTCTTGGCCCGAGAAATCCAGACACGAAGTGTAATGAGTCTGCTTTTGTCCAGAAGAGTCCCTTGATACTCAGAGGGTTAAATGTCCAGCTGTTTAGTTTTTCTTTTTGAAAATTTTCTTTCTCCTTCGCTAGAAATCAGAGGTTGCCTTATTAAAATGTGATGCAGATATTATCATGACAGTTTATTCTCGCCTGTCACTCATTACTGACAACCTTTGGACGCGTTCATGCTCAGAGCGATAATTAAGATCGTATCTATCACATACTGAAGTCGACTCGCATGAAGTCGACGAGCTGCTACGTATGAAGTCGACGAGCCGCAATGCCTGGACCCGGAAGACACATATTACTACTGTTTCCCACATGCCAACTTCCTGGTGCGGCATTTCTATGTACGCCTAGCTAACAGCTGTTACGATCTAAGATGCTGCCTCTGCACTCCAAAAAATGCGGCATTTGCCGTTGAAACACAAACTAGTTAGATAAGTTTGAATTTTCTGTCCCTTTATCTCTCTCTTGAAGAGTGTGATGGATGAGCTAGACATTGAGGTTCATCTGTAACTGTAAAAAAAAAAAACATTTTTTATTTTTCTGTTGGGGAACACTTACACGCATCATCGCACTATGATCTTAGGCCAGACAACTGTACGTATTTCAAGAATATCAACAAATTTGCACTTTTCATCTCCCTCGTATCCTAAATTGATTGATCATTGCATTTTGCAGAGTATCCCACAAGCATTTAGTTTCACAGCAAGGAGAAGTGAAACTGCATTACGATTTATAAACAATCTCTTTTTAAGGCTTGGCCTCTTGGATACTGAAATCGAATTACAAACGATTGTGCACAGTATCGGGCCTTTAAGTTCCCAAGTACCTGGAAAGATACTTTATGTATCTTGTATCCTCTCTTTTCGTACTGGTGCATTGACTATCTCTTAATAAATGACCCATTTTATAATAATTGTTCATAGGGCAGTGTATTCCATACTGTAAAGTAAAAGGTCGAGTGCATCTCGTCACGTGACAACTCACGATTGTAAGCAAAGGGAGTATTCCCGTTCATCATGTGATCACTACCAAATTCAGAGCAATTGGCCTTACCATTCTGTGCCACAACCTTTACGGTTTTCCTTGAATGTTTGCCTGCGTCCACTAAATAGCCATTCAGCAGCGTAATAACCGACCGCAGGAGAGGAAAGCTGGGGAAAGTTGTCGGGAAGCAGTGAATATTACAAAGTTCTGATTTATCTAGGACGGGTATTGTCTGAGATTACTGGGAGCCCTATGGTGGCACCTGCAGCTCGTAGCTCGTCTCGGCGATAAAACCATCACGCACCGTCTGGGCTCAAGAATGAATGATTAGAGAGAACGAGGCGGTGCTTTCAACGCCTGTCCATTAGCACCTGTGGTTAATGTGACCGTTCGCCGTACCTTTCCTGCTGGGAACCACAGGTTCAGTGGCCAGTTTTCAAAGCTTTCAGAGCGCCCAGATAGTGAACATGTAGCAGATGTGCATGTAGTGCATTATGAGTTTTTGCATATAGAATACAGGTGTCTGGACGCAATCAAGCGCGAGAAGCTTTGCACTTTTTTTTTTTTTTTTGGTCCGAAAAGGTACTCAGTCTATATAGTGTTAATATTGCTGTCACTATGTCGAACATTGCAACAGCAATAACCACCATCACAACGACAACAACAACAATAACAACAACTTCAATAAAACAAAATAAATTTTTAAAAGACATAATATATATTACTGTTGTATGACGAGTTTATCTATGACTATAGTATCAGTTTCGTCTATTTATTTAATTCTCTCTCTCTCTCTCCCTCCCTCTGTATCTATCTATCTATCTATCTATCTATCTATCTATCTATCTATCTATCTATCTATCTATCTATCTATCTAT
>JBCAUA010068065.1:0-11104 GCA_038406235.1 Peronia verruculata
TTGTTTACTTGCTCTGTGCATGGCAGACAAATCTGGATGAATGATGAGCTCTCAAACTTGTCACATCATATAAACAATGCCACATGTGAGCATGTTTCCTAGGTCATGTGATTTTGAAAAAAATACCTAACTGACAAGTGAGCTCTTCTTCCATATACTCAATGCCAATTTGATAGTATTGAATCACAGAGCTAGGGCATGATGAAGAAATAAAATCTCTCTGTATACTCACGAGATCTAGGTATGACTAGAATATGTGCAAAACAACCACTGTTTGATGAATTATCAACAATAATTATATTTCAGTAAATTCTAATTCCATTGTCCACATTTTAGTCTTTAAAAAAATGAATAAAGAGAGAGAGAGAGAGAGGATAAATTTTTTTTTATATGTGACTAGAATCACTTTTTTCATTATGTACAGGGCAAGAATACATAAATAGAATGACTAGGAAAGATAAAAGATATTTAATTTCATGTCTCCAGTAATGAAAGATATCCAGATAAAAGTATGAGTTCATATATCACATTTTTACACAGCATAAGTCTATTAAATATGAATGTTGAGAAAAAGCACTAGAGATGGAAAAACTATGGCTGTAAAGATCATGATGGCAAGCGATTACAGGATGATATATTTTCTATCTAGAGCAACGTATTATCAATCCCATGGCAATCTACATCATTGAAAATGAAAGAAAGAAAAAAAAAAAAAACATCATTCACAACAAAGTTGGCCACTACTTCTATTCAAGTGGAATAACATTACAAATTATTGTGTGCTTATCTTCATGGTCATACATACTCTCAGTATAGGCCTGCCACCTTTGAAATCTTTTTTTATTCCTTGAATAAAAATTCCCTTTTTATAAAAAGTCTCCAATTTATACAAATATGAGTCAAAAAAAGGTGAAACACAGTGTCATTCTGTGTGCACCTCTTGGCATCTAATTCTCAATTATACACTACATTTCCTAAGCACCTATCAGCTACTTGTCAACAGACATCTCATTCTTCTAAGTTTTATATCTAATTAACTCTGGTATATTTGTTTGGCATGAGTAATCTATGTATTTACTTCTAATCTATAATTATCATTTGACTAACCAATATTGTTGCACTGAGCAGATGTCAAGTAAAACTACAGTACAAATATGGCAAGGTGGAATGCTGAACCAAACTGACAAGAAGTGGAATGCTAAACCAAAGGGGAAATAAATAATTCATTTGATTCCCAGGCTGTACACCAGAAATCAATTACACCTTTTCTATACGATCCTCTCATTTCATTTATTCACCATTGTAATCTTTATTATACTAATGTTACATATAAACTGCAAAAACATAAATGCAGTCAGATTACTAGATTTCAGTTTTATGAATCTCACAGCAAAAGCTGCATCACTATGCCTTGATATAAAAATCTGACAAAATATGAACCTGTAGTATTCATAATTGGTATCATATACATACTACAATACGGTAAGCCTATATATATATATATACTTAGAGATTTCTGCTTCTAAGCATCTTGGAATAACTTTGAATAACATTATAGATTATTGTATGCTTATTGTCATTGTCATATTTACACTCAGTTTATCAATTTTCAATTATTTTTTTTTATTCCTTGAACAAAAATTGCCTTTTGTATAAATAGTCTTTATTTTACACAGTCAAAAAAAAAAAAAAAGCTAGTTCTCACGATGTCAATATGTGAACAAAATTACAAACATAACTACAAAAACAAAAAGTCGTTTGCATCAACAGCGATTGAATAAACTTGCTGAGTGTCATAAAATAATAATAATTATAATAAAATCAATATCAACTTGCAAGCAGTGAAAAAAAACGTAAGTATGAAACATGCAAAACTGAAATTTGAATGCAAATTTGATGTCAGAATAATAAAATCCAAAGATTTAAAAAATACAACATCAAGTCCTTAAAAAAAAGTTTTGAAGTGACCAGAATGAAAAGAAAAAAGAAACAAAATAAACATACTCTCACATACACATCCACAAATGATGACAATGGAAAAAGTTATAGAACATTTGAAAGTGCTATATTTTCATGGAGTCCATTCAAGGAAATGTTACAATCTAACATTATTGATTATTTAGTTTAAAAAAAAAAAAAAAGTCACAAAACTGGAACAAAATGAGGGGAGAGAAAGAAATACATTCTTCTCCATTCCAACTTACCCGTCTTCATTTCAATTTCAATAATTTTTCAAAAGAATATACTGTCACTTTAAAATATCGTTTCTGACATTTTTCTTGGTAAAAAAATACAGAGTGATTGAAACCAGTGAACTGTGCAAGAAGGAAAAGCCACAACGAAGAAGAAAAAAAACAACAAAAACACAAATCTTCCACACTTATACAGTTGTTATTTTGTTTAAAAAATAGATTATCACAGCTTCAATCCATTGCTCTCCATGAAAACTTCCCACACAAGAAAAAAAAAAAGTTTTAAAAATTGATTGTTTTCCTGCACATGGCTGCAGTGTAGTGACAAAAATCATCATCTGGTAATGTGTTTACATGTTTGTAAGGTAATATGTCAGGAATACATTCATTGTTATGGCCAGTTCCCATGAATTATCTTTATTTATGTAGTCTGCGCATAGCGCATGTGAATTGTGTTGTTTTTTTTTGTCACTATTTATGCACAGTTATCACCGCTTTAAACATGCACTTCTATTAGTCAGAATTGTTTAAATAACATTGACAGAGGACATAAAGGAGAGGCTAATTTTACATATATTATTATATGATAAAATAGGTATGCCCAATTCAGGATTATTCTGCGATATGAAACAGCTGAAACGATTTGTAAAATAAAAAAAATGAAACAAAGAAAAAAAAACACACTCAAGAAATGACATCTTACTACATATATATCTCCTTTGCAACATATTGAACTGTTAAAAGTTAGAAAATATGATATCTTTTTATGGCGTGGCTGTCTATGATTTTGTTATATAAATCAGTTTGTTTGAACTGCATATAACAGAATTTGAGCAATCGGTCCTGGGAAAGATAGCTTCCTGAGGTCATGATTCAAATCATCATTATTGTTATTAATATAAGTAGGCTCTAAGAATCAAAAGATATTAACTTCTTTTTGCTGCATGTTTTAAGTGCCACTATTTTAAAATCAGGGTACATATAAACCACAGAGCTCTAAAAATAAATATTTCTTGTCAACATGAAGAGAAGATCGATTATAATACCGTTTATTTGTGAGAAAATCCAAAAGAAAAAGAAAAAAAGTAATTAAAAAAAAAAACAGACTGGACATTCCCACTACTGGGAAGAAAAAAACCCTGTTTATTGCACATAATTCTAAAAATCAAAAAACCTAAAACTGCCTGAAGTTGTGGTTGAACAAAGCAATAAAACTCACTCACTTTATTTACTCTATGCATCATAAGTTTTTTTTAATAGTGGAGTTAATTATACATCTGTTTTTCACATCTTTTATTGTATTTTTGTTGTTTTATTAATTTACCTTGTTTTACAAATTTATTTTTTGTCTTGTATTATTGTCCTTTGTTAATCAACATCTAATGCATGTTCTCTGCACTGCAGCATTTTATAAACCCATATTCATTTGTGCAATCTTTTGTTTTGTCTATGGAAATTAAAAAGACAATGGAGAGTAGAAACCCTTACATACTGGAATAGGTCTCAGTTTCTAGAGGCCAGTTGAGTTCTTAAATGAAAACAAAAACGTGCTTATTAATAAGAATACAGCTATATCTAAATGCAAGGAGCAGATTCCTTATTAGGAATATCATCCAGTTCAAAGAAACAAATTTGGACAATGTATACCTACATATTATTCACACAAACACTCATATGTTGTTCTGATGAACAAATATACATAGCAAAAATTTAGAATGAATGCTGAAGTGCAAAACTGGTATAGAAAAATACTGGAACCTATACAGGCTGATTTGTTTCTTATATTGGGCCATTTCAGTGCAGGTACTCTGCATGGTGGTTCAGTCGAGCTCAGACATACAAACCCTGAGAAACTCAGATTAAACTTCTTTTCAATATTCTCATATAGTGTCTGATCATGTAATACCAGTATGTCACCATAATGCTTCACTACCATGATGTAGAACGTAATGTCTGTCCTTAACTGTCTCACTGTTACACCAGTTTTGCGGGCCTGTGCTAAGCATGAGTGATAAGTGATCAGTCTCCCTCACTCAGTTCACAAGTGACCCCTCAACGTGCACTTGGTCCGCTCATTGTGTGTGGACCCACCCAGCACCAATCCTCTACTTTCCCACAGGCAATCAGAAGCGTTGACTGCTATTCAAAATGATTAATTGTTACATGAAGAAGCAGATTATATGCCCAATTTGGGCTGTCATTGCTGGGTCATCTGCTAATCATCAGCTTGTCCCCATCTCTCAAAAGATTCTGCAGTACAGGTGCAAAATGCTAGTCAGAACACTGGATCAAAGAGGAAGAAGAGGTGGATAGTGATGGACTGACTGTGGATGTACAGTATGTTTTCCCCACACATGACAGACTAAGTTTTGGACATTCCTCATACTGTTGGCTGCAGTGGAGTGGTAAATGAAATGGGCAGAGTAGCTGATGCATTGATTCCATTTCATATTTCTCATGATCGATCAGGCTGTCAAGCAGTCTAAACATTCTTCTCTGATGATAACCACAGAATGCAGTGGTCGCCATCAAAGAGCCCAATCCCAAAGAGAACAGGTTCTTACTTAGACTTGGGTCTAAGGTGAACTATAAAATCACACAGCCCATCTGACCACAGACTGTCTTCACTACCACAATTAACTGATTATTGCCATTAATGAAAGATATATCTGTGAGAATAAGAACAGCTTTCTTCCTTGTGTGTGTGTTGTAATTAGATCTAACAATGCGTGACCTTTCTTTGTGTAAAATTTGACCAATAAAACCCAGCATTTAAATATTCAATGAGTTTCCAGTACTGGTATCACTGTTGAATAAAACCATGATAAGGCTATGCTTCCTTACAGATAATCGCATGGGTGCTCAGGTGTATAAAATTTCCAGGCTGATTGAAGTTGGAAAACTGAAAGTGTTACGTTATTTTTTGACCACGGTTGTGGACAGCTGGGATAACCACCGCTACAGGAGGTTGAAAAGCTTATAGAAACCATATAGTAGGAAAACAACTTAGCAGTCAGGACAGGAGGCTAAACGTATTCCTCCTTATACACAGAGCCAATCACGGGTGCTGTCTCATGTGTTCTCAAACAGTTATGAGCTAGTGCATATGTGGCCTGACTATGCAGTCATACATCAACCATCACTTCCACTACTCATCTACCTGTTCCCTCTACCACCATCCCCATTTGACTGCACATCTAGTACTGTCTGTTTCTCATGACTAGATGGTCAGGTGTGAAATTGTATCAGGAGATTTGCGTGTCTTGGACCAATACCAGGCTCTTAGGTGGATTTTTTTATTTGGAAAAAAAATCTAGTTGCGAGCTCTTAGAGGGGTAAATTACAGAATACAAAAATTCTGTTTCGCATCAAAGTGGGGTTCATAGGCAGATTGGGTTCTTAGGCTGCAGGGTCTTAGGCAGAGATCACTGTATCAGTTTTTTTTTTTTTGTAACTGCCACCATCTACCCGAATTTGATTGGTTAAAAAAAAACCAAAAAACATAGGAAAAATTTTGTCTGACCACCATACCATGTAAATGGTTTGTTTTATCTGAGCTTGACTGAGCTGACAGTTCAACAAATGGTATCATAATGCAAAGGTGAGGGTAGGAAAGAGAAAGAGGTAGGGAAGCGAGAAGAGGTGGTGGTGAGAGGGGAAGCAGAATATACAGGTGGTCGTGCTCTGAGCAGAGTAATATCATATCTGCCCAAACTAATAGACATAAAAAAGACGAGACATATACAGGACTATTGATGGGCTTTGTTATACACATTCATGAGAAGAGGTAATGCTTTTCCAGCTCTTACATAGAGATCTAGGGTTGAGTAAATCAAGGAGGAGATATAACAAATTTTGTACAGTGAAGAGCAGTGAACATTCACACCACAACAAAAAGTTCATTTTTCTTTCTTTCCTCTTTTTTGTTGTTGCTGTTTTTGTTGGCAGTTGTTTTTGTTTCTCACAGACATATTTTTGAGTAAAATGATTCCATTTCTAAATCTAAAGAGTTAGAAGACACTCCACTTCATTCACAATTTTAAAACTAATTTTATTTAAAGCCTTTTCAAAGTATGTTCAGCAATGGTTCCAAGCTTAGCTACTTTTTGTGTATATATCACAAAAGAATTAGCCTCGGATTACCTATCTCAAGTTAATTTTCAATTATCATTTAATCATTTATTTATTTATATGATCTGTATATTACTCATCTTCGTTTTTTTTTTTCTTTTACTTTTTTCTTTCTGCACTTCATTCATCCAGTCATCTCTCATTCTTCAAAGTCTTATGGCAAGAAAGAAAACCCATAACCACATACAAAAAAAAACCCCAACACCCTAACTCATCCTCAGTCAAGCAGTGGAAGCTGCATGGCCTGGCAGACAGTGAGTGGCTGTCAGTGCGAAGGTAAGTCTAAGTGACTCAACTACCAAGAAATTACCACAGGTAAAATCCAGTGCGCTTTGACAAAATGCTTTTTTTTCATCACAGTTTACCAATTTCACTACCTTTTGAGATAAAATTTAACTGTTGCATCACATCTTCTTTCTAAAACTACATTTTACAGAGTATGTGTTAAAAAAGTGAGATCACAAAACCATAATTGCAATTTTGTAGAGACAGCGTGTTCAGTGATTCACTGGCATTGGGTCAAAATGTGCTAGAGATGTTCTATGTCCAGAAACTATCTCACAGTGTACTTTTGTGCCCTGGACAAATCAACTCCTTTGATCATTGTTGTCCCTGAAAACCAATTTTTAAAAACAATATTTGAATATTATTTTGCGAACAGTAAAACTGCATTTTTCAGAGACCGACAGAATTTTCGTATCTTGTGGGGAAAATATTTTTTCTGTTCATTATATAATTTTTGGATTTAATGCAACAGCACCAAGCAGTTCAGTAAGATCCCTACTATGACTATTGCTGTTGCGTCGACAGAAAATGAAACTCGCCTAAATGTCCTATCTGAATGAACAACATATAGAAATATAATGAGGATGACTGGCTGCCTGATGGATACCTCTGTGTAAGTCTTCTATATCTCATCTATCTCAGTCTGTGATGCAGTTGTAATGGGATCAGGCATGCATACATAGAAATAAGATCACAAATTAACTCTTTGAGACACAACTACTTTGGTCTCAGTGATGCATGCATAAAAGTCATATCATAAAATTTATTGTTAATGTAAGGGATAATAAGTTCTCAGAGAAAATGCTTCTGTCTATTTATACATTTAAGACAATCAAGAAATAGAAAGGAATTTTGAAAAGAAGATAAATAGTGAAAAAAATTCCCACAGTAGATATCAACATAATATCCACCGCCAGTCATACATCACTCTATCGGCCCATCACCCTTTCCTTTGGGATTACTGAACTCATTGTTGAAAGAGACCGCAATCTTCTTGCACAGGCTGGGGTTGGTATCCGCAGGGAAGATACACACAGCGTTCTCCAGTGAGGAAACGGTCTTGAACAGGCCCTGACATCCCGGGAGGTCAAAGTAACGTTCGATGTTTGCTTCATTGACAAACACTATAGAGGATTTGCCCACCTGTAGACAATTAAATAAAAAACATAGTGTCAAATTCTGTGTCCAATTCTCAGATTAAAGAATAAACAGATAACAAAAGTGCATGACAATTACATCAAAAGCTTATGTGCTTACATGGGGATTTGTATACATGTATAAATCATTGCCTTTCTGTGAGTTGTTGAACCAGGAAGTTTAAACTCATAGCTTGTGTTCTTTTCTTGCTCTAATCAAAGTTTGAACATTATATAACCACAAATTTACTATGATAACATCAAATCATGATCTCAGTTCTTTGTTGTCCTATCTCCATTTTGGGCGATCTGAAGATTTATATGTCATGTGAAAAAGGGATAGTAAATCTACCATATACTGTAGTCATTTCACTGATCACTTGCCCAAACAGGTATATTTTGAAAATAATTTTGTCCTAGATTCTATGTACAAAAACAGTTGCTGAACACAACTCATCAGTTTTCTCAAAATGTGAAAAATGGAAATAGGGCAACAGAGAACTGAGCCCACAAAATGCTTATACGTGCTTATATGGACACTAAAAGAGAAACCGTGGCTTCTGTGAAGGAAGATTTAAATATAGATCAAACCAATACCACCCTGCAACTTGAAGTGTATGGCAAGCGTGCACACCTCAATATTGGTATTTTGGATGACTAAACTGAATGTTACTTAAAAAGAAAACATGTTGGATGTTTTGAACGCGTCATGCTATTGAAATAACATTTTGGATCAAACACTTTCACGAGTTTACTTTTCAATTATTATTTCTAGAATAACGTCAAACAAAATAACTTTTTTTCCCGCTTTATGTAAGTAGAAAAGAAGATCTTTATGCAAAAAAATGATGTGTGCCTGGTTTCATATGGAGACATTCAAAATTGTTCAGGTCCACAGGCTTTTTATGGGTTTTGTTGTGTGTAAATCAAAGAACACACAGTAAAAAATTCAGAGCTTATCATATATATTTCTCAGTCGAATAAAAATATAAACAACAGATAACGCTAGATATAAGATGATTATACTGCATCCTTATTGCCTATATCGCCAGCTGAGTTCTCTGTTGTCCTATCATCATTTTCCACATTTTGAGAAAACTGATGAGTTGTCTTTAGCAACTGTTTTTGTACATAGGAGATACGACAAAAATGATTTTCAAAATATACCTTTTTGGGCAAGTGATAGGTGAAATCTCTACAGTATATGGTAGATTTACTATCTCTTTTTCACATCTTCAAATGGAGATAGGACAACAAAGAACTGAGCTCGTGATATGGGCACATGTATGTATGTGTCAAGTGCCTGCTCATTAGGGAGAGTCTGCCTATCTATGATTTGCTGAACTAAGAACTGACGGCATAAAACTCTTGATCTGATGCATCAATTTCTTCATCAAATTAATGCATAAAGAAATAAAAAAAAAACAGATGCATCATGATTCCATCAAATGATTATGCATTACTACTCATATTTGCATCTCAAGTGCCCTTGATAACTACTAGGGAGGATTTGCGAGAACTTTTGACTAAAAAAAGGGAGGGTAAATGTTATTATGCGAATATTAGGAATTATACTTATTTGTCTTATCTTTTCAGAGACAGTAATCCTCATATTGGAGAGTACCATTGCTTGACATTTTATTTCTTTTCAAATAAGTTTGATTACTTTTCAGTAAAGTATCCAATATGGACAATACACTAGAGCGAACTTCTACTGAAAATGGGATGAGCTCCTGCAGACCTGAACATAATTGAAGGAATAACTTGCAAGGAACATTGTGCTACTTTACCACAGAAAGAATCCAAATTAAAGCTAGGATTTAGATAACAATCTCGATATTACTTTCATCCACCTACAAGTCTTTCTTGAGGCATTTTGTTAATCCCTTGTCCAGAAGTATGGAAGTCTTACTTGCGGAACTGAACAACAACATGCCACACTACGTGTCCTGGTAGTGATACCTTACCTCAGCCTGAGTGTGTTTGGTAATGTTTGTGTTGCTGAGATCTACCAGGTACGTTTTGTGTTCCTTGTGATTCAGGTTGTTCACAAAGGCTCGTATGGCATCATCCTGGTGAAACCAAATCACATCACAGTGTTACTGCAGGAATACTGTTAAACCGTAACATTGACAGGGTTATGTCATATGACAGTATCATCATCTGTTTGTTTGTTTGTGTTCTGGGTTTAATGGCATGTCAGCATGATCATGGCTACATTGTGGCAAACACAATATGTTATGTTTACAGTTCAAGAGGAAGAGAGGAAAGAGAGCAGGACAGAAGACAGGAGAATGGAGAGAGAGAAGAGATGTCACCCCTGGAACACTGAGACATCCCACCGACAGCAGGCTTTCACCACCTGCTAACATACACCCCCCCCCAATCATCTGACCATGAGCAAAAGAGCTAGGGCTTAAACAAAAGCAGTACTATCATGCTGCGGAGTGATTCTACTGCTCAGTAACAATGCAGTGAGATTATTCACTCAAGCATTCATGTAAATGAAATCACAAATCCGAAAATGAAAAAAAATATTTAAAAAATCCTATGAAATTAACAGTGAGCTTTTCTAGTTTCAGACCAAACTAGTGTCATCAAACCTGAAAAGAAAAACAGGGTTGATTAAGCCACTCCTTGCACAAGATCCTAGATCATTATATTACAAAGCACCAACCCAGTGTCAGCATAAATATGTTGAATACATGGGCTCTCTCGTTTCCATTAAGTATGGGGGCAAAAATAAAAATCACAAGTAAAGAGAAGAATATGAATGACAAGACAGACACAATGATGTAGTAAGGAGGGGAAATGAAACTGATATTCATAACTTAGTGACACCAGTATCTTTGATCATGGAAAATAATCCGACCGTTGACATCACACAATAGTTCCAATATTACCCTTCACATTCCCTTCCCAATTATGACCCTGTTTCTGTTTTCACACACAAAAAAAGAAAAAAAAAAAACAACACAAAAAACAATAAATGCACCTCAGTCCTTTACAGTAACAAGCTAGGGTGGAATTTCATTCAGCATTTAACCCTGGAAGTGACATGGTGTCCATCTGCTGAAGCCTTACTCATTATACTATATGAATTTTTAGAAAGCTACAAATCAGTAACGTCATGATACTTGTTTCATACAGTGGAAACCTGATATAACAGGATTACTGGGACCAAAGAAAAGTCCTGTTATAAGCGGATCCTGTTATACCCGACATACAATGAATTAGAGGAATAAAATATTGCTAGCCTGTTGCCTGATGATAGGAGACATTTTTTTTTTTTTCATGAATAGTCTCCCTTCATTGACTTCTTTTACTTTCGCGTAACTTAGATTCAGTAAAAAGAATAGT
>JBCAUA010068087.1:0-11104 GCA_038406235.1 Peronia verruculata
AACAACGTGGCCTGATTATGCAGTCATACATCAACCATCACTTCCACTCCTTTGTCTACCTGTTCCCTTCACCTCCACCCCCTTTTTACTGCACATCTAGAGCTGCGCATTTCTCTCAAGTGGACACTATGATGTGGAATTACCCAATAAGTACTCGCGTGTCTTGGCCCGACACCGGGCTCTTAGACGGATTTTTGTATTTGGGAGCGCCCAGAGCGGGGTCTTAGAGGGGTAAATTATAGAGAAAAAATTCGGTTTCGCTGCAGGGGCGGGTTCTTAGACGGATAGGGCTCTTAGGCGGAGGGTTCTTAGGCGGAGACCACTGTATTATGGTTTCCCGGCATTAAAGTGCAGTATCTCAGCATCTAATGAAGCTGTTTACAAAATTCAAACTGAATTTTGTTCAGAAATAAGGAGGGTCTCAGAATCTACTAATAACTGAGAATTTTCACCATGTGCCTTGTTTTTGCTGAACACCTCACATATGAATTGCTGTGTTTTTTTATTTTTGTTCTGTATTTTATTTATTTATTTTCTTTAATATTTTTTTGTGGGTGCAGAAGTTATGAAGGAAAATCTACAGATTCAAAGAATGTATATATATATAAAAATATATATCTTGTCATTTTTGGACTCTTTGAATCAGCTCAAAATTTTTGACGTGTTCTTACAATAGTTGAAATGGGCCTTATATAAAATTGATGGTTTTTTTTTAGCTAAGAGACCTCGTTCTGTGTTGGTATGGTTATCACACTACATGTATGTCATTTTGCTTTGCCCTTTCCTCAGCAATCTGGAGAGGGCCCTGGAATGCCAAACCTGTTGCCAACGTAAGATTTTTTAAATTCATTTGTCCATAGGAATTAAAGAATAGATGATTAAACTGTAAATGTATTGATGTGAAGTGGGACTGATAGATACTGATGGTAGAATGAAATAAGTAGTAAGTAATACCTTCATATCAAAGAAATATAGAAAGTAAAACAGTTGGTGACAAAGAGGAGACCTGAACAACTGATGATAATTTGTAGAAGTGCATTGGATATTGATTTGAACAGGAGTCCTAGCCCTTTTGAGAATATATCGTTATGGATGTAAACACAATCATTCTAGACTTTGGTTGATTGGTTGTTTGTTGTTGTTTTTGTTTATTTTATTTTATCAAGCTGCTGCTAATGGGAGAAGTATCTCACCATTCTCTGATTTTTGTTTGACTTGTTGATGAACAATATATTCTGAGATACCCCTATGAATATCAGCGACTTGCATAATTATTGATAAAATTTGTAGTGCTTTACTGCTTTTGGGTTATTTGCATTATTTTTGGAAGACAAATTTTTCTTTTCAAGCATGGTCAGATTATGTGTTTAATAGATTGTTACTTTATTATCCAAGCCAGTTTGACATCTTTTGAACTGGACCATAGCATTTTGTAAAAATCATACAGCTGAACGAAACAGCTACTGAAAGAGACACCATGATGAACAGAAACCTTGATGAGTCTTTAAAAAAATATGTTTATGTATTTAGCTATAGCTGTGATGTTCACAATTTATCTTTTCTACTTCTTATGGAAGCTGATTATATATTATACTTATCATCAGTGAACTAAAATACCAGTATGTTCAATACCTAACATGCTGCGACTGATATTTTCCTTTCAGATCCTATCATGGCAACATGCCAATGCAAAGAAGCTTTGACAGTATAAAGAACAGCCCATCCTCTCGCTGGACAAGCCAGGACTCCTCTGGCTACGGTATGGATTCGTCCACATTGCGTGGTGCACGTTTGCGTGCCAATATGACAAAATCCAACAGCTATGGTGGCACCGCTGCCACCAGTCCCAGTGCCTCCCATCTCAGCGTCAGTCCACACGGAAGTGGTAGTCAGGCTGGTGAGGACATGCATACTGGCAGCTCCAGTAGTGCTTTTTTCTCTGTTGTCTGGTGTCCATAGAGATCTTACTATAGCTTCCCAAACTTTCAGTGTAGTCAGCGGTTGCTTTTTTCAAGCACATCTAGTGGATAGATGCTTTCACTCTCCAGTGTATTTTAGATCTCACTCAACTTCTCACATGTAAACTCTAGTGTAGCTGGTGTTGTTCTCTCTGACTGAAATCTAATAACCCTGTTGTCTTTTCTCTCATGTGTAGATATAGACCTTATCCAGCCTCTCGTATGAGGTCTCTAGTATAGTCACTGTTGTTTTTTTCGCGTTACATCCAGTACCACTGTACCCTTTACTTTCCACTGCACCCACCCACTCACATGAAATCTCTATTGTAGTCAGCGTTGCTTTATCTGGTCAGTCTCATGCAATGTTGGCTGCGCTTTCTGGTAGGCATGCAGTTCTTGCCAATCTTCTTAAGGATGTATAGTCTTCTGTATATTCAGTATTGCTTTTTCTGATTGCATCTTATGGCTCCGTTCTCTTTGTTGTTTGGTGCAAATAACACAGCCCATTGTTTTCTATTTTATACCACCATCATCGTTAATTACTCAAGACCTTCCTTCCAGCAACATTGTCTATGTTTCTGGTATTCATAGCTTCTTTGCAGCAGTTCTGTATTATCAGTCTGTTTGAGATACTCTAGCCATTCCTGGAGCACATACTGGTCCTGCCCAGCCTTTCCCCCATGCTCAGTCTGAAGACAGAATTTAGAATGACTTACTTGTTTTGTACAGAATTTACAATGACTTACTCTAATAATAGTAGGACTTATACCTTAGTTGTTTTGTGTAGCTAATAATAGTAGGACTTAGACCTTAGTTGTTTTGTGTAGCTAATAATAGTAGGACTTATACCTTAGTTGTTTTGTGTAGCTAATAATAGTAGGACTTAGACCTTAGTTGTTTTGTATAGCTAATAATAGTAGGACTTAGACCTTAGTTGTTTTCTGTAGCTAATAATAGTAGGACTTATATCTTAGTTGTTTTGTGTAGCACATTTATTGGACTTACCCATCTTTCATATGAAGTCTATAATGTGGATAATCTTATTTGCACCAGTTAAGTCCACATACATAGCTCTTATGTCTTTTTTTATCTAGTTAAGTGTACATACATAATTCTTACATTTTTTTTACTCAGATGTGTGCTCACTCAGTCACTATGTAATGAGACAAAGCACGAAATAAAACCCTGACTTGAAAACCTGTTTCACTTTCCACCATAGACATCTAGGACTGTTAGAACAGCAAACAGAGCAGCCATCATATGAACATTTAGAATAATTAACTGTACATGATGGAGTGGTTACTTAGATTTTAAACAGTTGCTTACGCAAAAAACACTGAAGTTGTTCACAACTGTGGGCTGTTTATAGGAGTGAATGAGTTAAACTCAGTTCAGTCAGAAGCACTTACTCCACCACAACTTAAAATTAGTGTTGTATTAATTGTTTGATTTTTTATAATTCCTCTCAATGTACGTTGTCTCCAGTCAGTTTTACCCAAGGTTGTGCTACTGGCATTGCTGTCTTGTTACATACATTTAATAAGGTCAAGCTATCATGTCAGTGTCACTTTCCTTAAATGATCTGTAGGGGTACAGTTATCTGTTTGCCTTTCTTTTGCCTTTCTTCTCTCAACTAGGAAATTATTTTTTCTTAACCCTTTGAATCCTGGTCACCATTGCCTGAAAAAAAAACCTGTCCCTGGCCCTCTGGGCTGAGAACGCACATTTCTCGTTTCATGTTCAATGTCTTTTGTAAACACAAGCCTCAAACGTGATCATAAGCGCAGACATTTGTAATCACCACAATCTTAAGTGTCCTTGCCCCAAGGCGACGTGAGATCTATTTTTAACTGTAGTGGACTCATAAGACTGGGGACGATATGTCAGCCCCGGTCTACCGAGCTGTGGGGAATTTTATACTGGAAAATCTTCCCTGTAAACCAGGCTGTAGAGTT
Source organism: Peronia verruculata (assembly GCA_038406235.1). Taxonomy (NCBI): domain Eukaryota; kingdom Metazoa; phylum Mollusca; class Gastropoda; order Systellommatophora; family Onchidiidae; genus Peronia; species Peronia verruculata. The sequence goes on from JBCAUA010068087.1 coordinate 3,914, forward strand.
CATCAGGTTAATGGTACTTGGTGTTTTTCTTGGGGACATTATCTCAGTCCATGATATTGCATTTAAAATTATTTTGAAAAAGGCACTACATGTTAACTTGTCTTTCTTAATTTAGCTTTGCCTTGTTCTAATCCAGTATTTCAGGATATAATTAAGAAGTTCCACAGGAGAGATTTCTGCACCAATGCATTCCATTCCTTGTTTGTGTGTAAAGATTCATGTCCCTGTGAAAGATTTACAGACTCCCAATTTTTTTTTTTTGGGGGGGGGGGGACCTTGATGTCTCTTTCCTTCATAGCTCTGCAGACAATCAGTTCAGCAGTTTGACCTTTGGCATTGTGAAAACTGTAAGGACCACTTGTCACATTGCAAAAGATGTTGATTCCTTGTTTGGTGTTGGAGGAGATGGCATTATCTCACTTGGTATTTAGAAAGATTTTAGTTTGACATCTGGCGCTGCTCAGTATTTATGAATTAGGGGCTGCCGAAAAGTTCTAGACACATAACATCTTAGAAGTGTTGATAAGAATATTTTATTTAGCTTTTTATCTTGTTTCAGGCTAAACTCCCTATATTATGTTTGGCACATATCTCTAACACATGATCACTTTGTCATAGCCATTGTTGTGTGTAACATATTTGTGCAACGTTTTTGATGTAATCTGCACATTCCCATGTTGTTTTCTCAAGCACCACTTCGTCACTCAGATACTCTCTCTTATCGTAATGCCCACCTTCACGATTGAATGAATCTGCCTTTTTACTTTCATCAACAGCCATTGGATTCAGTGTTGTGTTTTTATTTATTCAGCTTAAACATTTAGTTTATTAAGTGTTAGCTCATGGTTGTCAACATGGCTGTCTCTTTTTCTTGTTATTTCATTTTGTCAGTACACTGACACAGCTTAATTCATTCTCATAGGATAGGTGTTAATCAGCTTGCAGTAAATCCAGTGAAAATAGCAAACCAGTATATTGCTGGACTCCAGTCAGTATATATTTCCGAGAAAAAAAAACAAATTTTCATTTCACCAGAGTCTAATGAACCTGCTTTATTAGACGTTGGTCTATCTGGGCCTATTTTTGCGCCTCTTTCTCTCTGTTCGTGCGTAAGAAAGTTATTTTATCCAGTTAGAAACACAACATTGTTTCGCCTTTACTATGTGGTGCAACTTTTGTATTTGCCTGTGCTTCCTCATTGCAATACTAGGCCCAGATAGACACTCCGTAACATTTTTCACCCTGAAAATAAACTTTTGTTGAAGATTTGGTATTTTAGTGCAAATTTTAAAAGGAATACAAGGGAACATTTTAGAAGATTCCAATGTATGCATACAAGTTTTTACATGAACTTTCACTGGAAACAAAAGTGGAATATAAGTTTCCCTTCCTCTTAACTCCTGGAATGTCAAGAAGCCATTTGCTCATTTACTTGCTTTGTATATTTGTGTTTGAATTTTTATTGCTGAAGTAACCAAGTACGGGTTCATATTTATGTTTAGGCCCACATGGTCATTTTATATACATGCATAAATAGGACTGGAGGAAGACTGGCACCCCAACACTTTCTACTGTTTCATAAAAGTTAATTACAAGACAAGATCCCCCTCCCCTTTATTTTTCGTTTTGAAAGAAATAGCTCATTAAAGAAGATTACAATCAGTGATGGGAAAAAACATTCAGCAAACAATTATGAAAGATTGATGAGCTGAAAGCAATTTGTAAGAAAGGAATAAATATGTGAACAGAAATGTCATCTATTAGATCATCAGCCTGGTTCACAAGTGTTTTGAGTCCATCTTCAAACAAGGTTGAGGATCAGACACCAGAATTTTCCACAGTATGGCTGAACATAGAACTGATGTCAGTTGAGGATTTCATATCTTACAGTAAAATAATAACCTCATGACAATCGAAAGGATCTAGCTTTAGGGACACCTATAGTGACTTGCTTTTGAATTTTGCATGCAGTTGACAGAAAATAGTTTTAGATGGAGATAACAATCGAAATCATACTAAGAGATCATATGACACTAAGAGATCATAGATGACACTAAGAGATCATATTCAAGCTTGGAGAAAAATGAAAGTTTTACTTATAGCCCATGTCTTAATTTTGATGAAAGTAGACTTTAGACATAGTTTTTTTTTGTTTTTGTTTTCCAAGACAACGAAGAAATAGGCTGCACAGGGCTGGCCTTGTAAATGTGCTCGGCACATAAAGTAAAAAAAAAAAAATAATAATTTACAAAAACAAAATTGAAACCAGCATGATATGCACTTCCTTTCCTTTGTATGAAGAAGTTACACCAACATGACCACTTTGTCAATGTGATTGATGTAAGTAGAAAGGAATGCCCAATGGTGTCTTATTCAATGCAAGTTGAAGCTGTATTTCTTTTATGTTTCTGTCTATGTACAATTTTTATACAAATTTCCACTGATTCGCTCTTCAGTCACAATCTTTTTTACACAATGTATTTTAAAAGTAGAATCTATTGTACCTGTTTCATCATTTATTAAGATGTTAGTCATGCATTCATTTTGTTTTCTTTTTTATTTTCAGAGTCGTCCAAAGAGACAGCAACTGGATCTCCCACTCCACATGCCGGCTGCCATCCCCCGACCCCAACCACCACCCCTGGAGATCAAGGACATCTTCTAGGATCCACACCTGACAGCAGTAAGTCCCAACCCATCCTGCTTTCGTTTGACTGTCTTGGAATATATTGAACTTTACATCATTGGCCCATAAACTTTTCATTGTTCTATCGTGTTGTTTTCAAACAAATAGGGGGATGATTTTGGTGTAAGACTTTACTGTATTTTACTTTTCACTGTATTTTACTTTTCCATTGACCTACAGGCGAGTCACGTTGAACCATGGAAGTTTTCTTTGTGTTACTGAAATATTCATTTTTCTGTCATTTCAGACTTATACTGTTCCGCTTTACCAAACCATTTACCTCACTGTAGTTAAAGAATTTTGTTGTTTTTTTTTTTTTTCAAATATTTAACCCTCTGTCATTTTTAAACAAAAGTTTTGATACGGTTTGCTTTTCGCTTGCTCTCTTTTTCTTTTTATATTTTCCCACATAAGTTGTCTAACAAAAGAGAGCTGTTTAGTCTTTGACTGCCGTTTTCTTCTTGGAAAGATTCTGAACTGCTTCAACTCATGAGAGGGGGGAGGAGCAGGAAGGGGGGGGGGGGGGATCTTCATGGCTTATTTGAGAGGAAACAACCCCTTGCTTATGCTGAGCTTTGATATAGTTTAGATTTTCTTAAATTGCCTATGAGATGGAGAATTTGTGTCTGTGAAGTTGTCATAAGTTCTGAAAAAGCCAACTGCACCAAAAAAAAAAAGAATCTGAGAATGGTCAGGGTTTGTCAAAAAGATTTAGAATTGCTGCTATCTTGAAATTGGATTGAAAGATGTTACATCCTTTATTTGATATTGTCCCCTGCTGAGAGATTTGAAGATGGCGCATGAAGGACATTGTCTGGTTGCCTCCGGTTATCATTAGAATGGAAGAAATACATCTGTTTGGCCAGTGATTTCTGCAGAATGTTTCTTGACAAAAACGTCAAATGATATACATCAAAATGATGTAATGGTTTTGTAACAGTGAGCTGAACAGAGACATGTATTTATGTTTCAGAAACAAGCAACTTCTCTTTCTTCTTCTTTTTTTTTTTTTTTCATACATTTTCATACGTTTTTGTTTCATGTCTTATATCATGTTTATAGTTTTTTATTTTTTTTATTTATTTTTTTTTTTTACATTTTTTGTTTTATTTGATTTGAATTTTTATTTTTTTATTTATTTATTTAAGTTTTTTTAATATTTTGTTTATTTGGAATGTTTGTTATTTATTTACTTATTTATTTTATTCACATTTAGGTACAATGACTGAAAACCTTTACAATAGCCTTACTTTCTAATGTAACAGCCAGTATTCCAGCATGATACTTTCGTTGTTGTTGTTGTTTATCCTAAATCCATATATCATCTCTGTGAATTTAGTTGCAAAACTAGGTGTAATCTTTTATTTCCTGTGATTTTTTTTCCTTAAAAAAAAAACAAAAAGGTTTTCTTTTTCTTCCTCTCTAACCTCCAACATTGCTTTATTCTAATAATTCTTTTTCTGTGTGTATATGTGTGGCTGAGAGTTTTGAACATATGTTAAAGTTTCTGAGCATATCATAAATTCTCTGTATGTTTTGAGCCTTTTCCTTGATAAATTTTTTTTTTTTTTTTAGAAAATGTGAAAAAGATGAGATATCTTGCACTTACTTTCCTTCTTCTTCTTGTTTGTTTGTTTGTTTTTTTTAATCTCTTGATGAATGTGCTTCTTTTGACTGAATTGTGAGATTTTAAAAATTGTTTGGAAAAAAAAAGAGGTTTTTTTTGCACGCTGTCAGGTGATGGAAAAATCATGGACATAAAATCAAAAATTAAGAAGACAAAGCTGGATATGGGGAAAGTGAAATCAGGCAAGAAAGCAAAGAAAGATGAGAGATCATTCAGTTCAGTGGTCTAGGAAGTGGATTGGTGGAACATGATAAAAACAGCGATGTGTCATGATAAGTAGTTTGCAAAAGATCTTCATAAATATCTATAAAAAATGAAGATGGTACAAATTGTAACATTGTACAGGTATAATATTGCAACATTGTACAGGCATAAGGCAATTTATATATAGTATTAACTTGCAGAAAAGGAACAATGAGCCAATTTTGCCACCAACCCATCATTTCTCTTTTCTAGGTACATGAGCGAAAGTGATTTTTTTCCCCCTTCTCTATCATACTTTTTTTCTATCTTCTACCCCGCATAGAGAAATTATTTGGCTAATTGAAATACACACACAAAAAACAAATGGATTGTTTTCCTGAATCTCACTAAAAAGACAATGTCTTAGTCAATGCAGGACCTGCTAACTGCAAGTTTTGATGATGACCAACTTGTCTTGTGTTGTCTGTTTCTAGCTCATCAATGTCCCACATCTTTCGCCTATCTGGTGTCCTCTGACTACAATAGTATACCAGTCGGCAGCCTCATTATCAACCCTCACACAAGTAAGTCTGATCTGGGGCTTGCATCCATCTTCACATCTATCCATTTTCTATCCTATGTGTATCGGTATATTTCACCCCCTTCTCTTACTTTTTTTTTTTTTTACTTTTTGTTAAAACGACCTTTGAATACACACTCTATTATCACAGTCTCCATCTCTCACTGATGTGTACACTGTATTCAGTCATTTTTTTTTGTTTTGTGTTTACTCCTTGTAATCCAGCTTTTGAAGCATTCTCAGTTCCTTTGTAATATGGCTTTTGTGTATTGGTGGTCTTTTTCTGCAGTGAATTATAGTAGACATTTCCTCTTGCCAGCTGTTCTCTCCCTCTTTGCTTTGCCAGGCTTTTGCTGTTTTGAGCGTTGTTACCTGCATTGTGATATGACACTAATATTTGGATATCTTTGGCTGATTTAGAAAGTAAGGTGAAATTATTATTTCATTATTTTTATGGCATTTATTAACAGCAAATTTGTCCAGTTATAGTGACATGATCAAATCAGGTGGTCATTAACCAAGAGCGACCAGAACAATCAGTTTTCAACAGTAAGGGAATTCTTATGCAAGTGCAAGTGTTTTTTGTTTTGCACTGAACCCTTCAGTGTGGATTTATAAATATAGTCAGAGTTAAATGGAATATTTTAGCCTGAGTAATGGCCCATAAATACACAAAGTGAATAAAGAAAAAATGTAGGACAGTAGTTATAATTTGTTTAAAGATGTTAGCTTTTTTAGATTAATTTCTCTATATCAATTATAAAAATTAACTTATCTGTGAAACTCACAATGTGAAGTGTCATGTTGCTTTTTGCATGCTTGTTCCTTGTTTATCTATCAGGATGAATGATTTGTTTATGGAAAGAGCGGGGAATCCTTTCGTTCGTCCATATCTATCCATCATCAGATCACAAAGTGTTAGCAAGTGGAAGAAGTTGAAAATCTCACTTCTATGTTCCAGGCACATGCATAATTCGGATAGAAATGTTGTAGCTTGCAACACATTTCAAACCCAAACAAGTTTTCTTTTCTTGCAATATTGAGAGTACCGCAATTTGTTCTGGAAGCTCTTTACCCTGTCCTTGTCACTTACCATTACCATGAGTTTCTATATATCTGTATATTGTCATGGACATTTGAGTGTGGCCTAGGTCAGTTTCAGCTCCTGATGAGAAATGAACAAAAATCTTTCTGCAGAAGCTAGAGAAGCTTATATCTATGCTATAGATCTGCAGTAAAACTTATAAAAGCTTATGGACTCGAAAACTACTGGAATGCATCCATATCAAATTTGGCACACAATATCGTTGCATAAAGATCAGTGTTTGCACTTTAATAAAGCTGAAGAAAGCTTACCATGTTTGACGTTATTATAAAAAACTAATAATTGAATAGTTAACTCACAAGAGTTTTGGATCCAAATTGTACGTTTGATAGAATGACGCATCCAAAATACCAAACACATTTTCTTTGGGTAACATTGGGTTAATCATCCAAAATACCAACATCGACATGTACTCACTTGCCATACAGCAGAGTATTGATCTGACTTTATATTGTAAAAATCTCCCACAAAGGCCGTGGGTTCACTTCTAGTATATAAGGATATGTTTATATGGCAATGACATTGAAGTACTGTAGAATATTGTGGCAAACTAGTTTTTGTAATGAGATTACTTGTATAATGGTGATCATGATTTGCACCATAATCTAAAAAAAAGTGTAAGAAAGACTTTATGTGACTGTGGAATGTTCATGGTAGTACATGCCTCTCTTTCCAGCTCTGCTGGATTTGCACCTCTATACTTTTCCCAGGCTTCTGACTATTTGTGTTTTCCCATCTCACCATCAGCTACAAAAAGATCCGCTCACTGGATATACCAATATGTCATGCGACCAGAGCAAATGAGTCGGAAGTCACTCCGGGCAACGAAGATATATGGCTGTTTTGGGTCGTTTCAAGTACTTTCCAACTAAGATACTAAATTTTTTTTTTTCCCACAAAATGTCAATTTAGCCTTTTTTATAAAAAAAAAAAAAAAAAATTTTGGTGTCAAAGTCGGAAAATAATAAAAAACTGTAAAAAAAAAAAAAAAAAAACTGTGACTTGAACTC
>JBCAUA010068098.1:0-11103 GCA_038406235.1 Peronia verruculata
TACCTTACCTCACCTTACCTCACCTTACCTTACCTTACCTTACCATAGCTCACCTCACCTTACCTTACCTTATCTTACCTTACCTTACCTTACCATACCTTATCTTATCATACCTTACCATACCTTACCATACCTTACCTTACCTTACCTCACCTTACCTCACCTCACCTCACCTCACCTTACCTCACCTTACCTCATCTTACCTCACCTTACCTCAACTCACCTTACCTTACCTCACCTTACCTTACCTCACCTTACCTCACCTCACCTTACCTTACCTCACCTTACCTCACCTCACCTTACCTTACCTTACCTCACCTCACCTTACCTCACCTCACCTCACCTTACCTTACCTTGCCTTACCTTACCTTACCTTACCTTACCTTACCTCACCTCACCTTACCTCACCTCACCTTACCTTACCTCACCTTACCTCACCTTACCTCACCTCGCCTTGCCTTACCTTACCTTACCTTACCTTACCTCACCTCACCTCACCTTACCTCACCTCACCTTACCTCACCTCACCTTACCTTACCTTTCCTGACGTTGCCTCACCTTACCTTACTATACCTTACCTTTCCTTAACTTAGCCTGTTTTATCTTATCCTTACCTTCTGTATCGGAGCCCCAGCCACTCACAGTACAGTACATGCCACTGAAATCTTCACCAGTATTAGGTAAGCAGGCAGGCCGGATGTCCATGGTGTAGTTCTGGGAAACACATGGGGGGCTATACTTAATGTGGGGACATGGCTACAAATGCCTCTGTCTGTCTGTCTGTCTGTCTGTTTGTCTGTCTCTCTCTAACACAAGTACATACAAACAAACACAGAGGCACACAGCATACAGGCATCCATATCGGCACAGATCCACACGAGGATACACACACACACACACACACACACACACACACACACTAGCACTCACACAGAAGCACATAGACGTTTAGACACAAATGCACACACACAATCAAACACATACAAACACGCACTTGAAAACAAACAAACAAAGACACACTCACAGATAAGACATGCAGGCATCCAAACACACAATATGTATATTGTTACATACACATTGAAGCAGACACACACATACATACACAAACTCATTCACATACAGATACACACCAGCTAACGAAAATGGTGATCATGATCTCAGAGTGATTACTTGATAAAACCTGACAATTAATACCAAAATGATTTAAAAAAAAAAAAAAATGTCCACGACTACAAGGTGAAAAATAACATTTTGCTTGCAAACGATCTGCATTAATGTTTGTTATTCTCATATAACGCAACACAATCACGGTTATAGTGTGCACACACACGGTAAGGTACACGTAAGTTTACACGTCAATAATAAGAGGAGAGGAAAAAGAACAGGACAAACGACAGGAACAAGAAGAGAGAGAAGAGATGTCATTCCTGCATCGTCAAGGATCGCATACCATGGGAGACATTCCCACCAATGGTGGCCTTTCACCGCCTGCAGGTGGGAGCAAAGAACCTACTCAGACATCCCGGGTCGCAGCGGGGTTAAATATAGCGCACCCAGCCTCGTCAGCACTACCGGTACCTGTGGCATGATATTGCTATGACGCTATACAGCCAACTCCTTACCTGCAAGGGCGGTGTGATCTGTAGCATGGCGATATCATTGCCTTGTCCCTGGACAAACCCTCCATGCACTACGAGCGTGTCTACCTTGACTAGTCTCTCATGGCCATCGGTCATCGCTCGGTCGTACTCACCTAGAATAGCACTCCAGGCCCAGGGGTTCTTGTTACTGGGAAACAAAGAATATTAATCCATCGATCAATCCATCCATCCATCCATCCATCCATCCATTCATCCATCCATCTATCCATTAAACTATCTATCCATCCACCCATCCATCCATCCATCTATCCATCCATGCATCCATCCATCTATTCATTTATGAATCCATAGATCCACCCATCCATCCATCCATCCATCCATTCATCCATCCATCCATCCATTCATCCATCTGTTCATCCATCCTTCCATCCATCCATTCATCTATCCATCCATCCATCCATTCATCCATTCTTTTTCCTACTCATTTTCCCCTTCCCCGCGAAGTTAACTATTTATTCCCCTACCCAATTAACAAATTTAGGAATTCCCCATTACCTGTGGACGAAGCCACATACTCATTTTAATTAATAATCGAATTATCCACTTACCTATCGCCAGTGAGCCCGGCCATGTTCTACACCGGCAGGGGATTCGACGGGAATACCAGTGTAGTCGATATCGACATCAGTGTCGTCTACGCCCTTGAGAACGCCACAGTCAGCACTACGACCTTTGAGACCACACTGGAGACTACCACCACAACCACGCCTTCAACTACTACTACCACCACAACGCCTGAGACAACTACAACTACACCGGAGACCACTACAACAACGACACCAACCACCACCACCACAACCACCCCGGAGACCACTACCACAACTCCAACCACAACCCCAGAGACAACCACCACAACCACTTCAACCACTACCACCACTCCGGAGACCACTACCGTCATAACTACCCCGGAGACAACCACCACAACTACAGCAGAAGAAACAACAACCACCGTTGTCACAACGGCTGAAAAGACGACCACATCGACAACGGCAGCTGAATCCAGCACCATCAGCACCACAGAGAGCAGCACCACAGAAATAACCAGCACCGTCACAACACAGTCAACATCAACAACTGAAATATCGAGGACTATCGACGGAGCGGTCCCACTGAAAGCAATCTATTCTTCAATATTCTACATTTGTTTTATAGCACAACTTTTTGCTCGCCTATTGCAGCGTTGAAATAATTATTACTGCTCACTGTTAGGCCTGGGCCACAGTGCGTCTGTGCCTGTGTCTAACTCTCCCACTCTCATAGACCAAACTCATTTCATTACCGCGTGTTGCAGTGCGTCTGGGTCTGACCACACGGCCAGCTAGCGTGTCAGCTTGTGTTTTCTGTTATACCAGCCTGCGCTCTTTTGCGTCTTGCAAGCTGGCAAAATGACTACATGCGACTGCAGGGCGAGAGTTAGACACAGAGACAGATGCACTGTGGTCCCGGCCTTATTGTACCGATTCGTTAATGTCATACAAAATTGTTATTATTGCTTTGTTGTATGTTATTAAAATTTGTTGAGAGTTATCAAAACAATGCTTCCTTTAGAAGCCTTACATCACATTTCATTTTTGAAGATCACATTACTGAGAAACAGTACATTAACAAAATACTTCCAGATCACATTTTTTCGGTATTATACCAAGACCATTATCTTGACTGTATTGCTGATTCCCAGATCAATAGCTGGATATTGATTAGATCGTGGCTGCAGCTTTGTCACAGTTTATATAGCTAGTGCGAAATACTCAGAAAAGTTTAGATCACGAGCTCCAGTCTATATCATTTATTTTTTTTCTTATGTTTATCTTATATCGCCTATGGATTCCCCCACGGGGTGGCGGGGGGGGGGGGGGTATAAGTAGGTTCTCCGCTCCCACCTGCAGGCGGTGTAAGCCCACCATAGGCGAGGTGTCTCCCATAGAGTGCCATCCTCGACATTCAAAAGGAGACATCTCTTCTCTCCTTCCTTGCTCCTGTCTTCTGTCCCGCTTTCTTTACTCTCTTCTTCTTGACGCGTAAACGTATCTTATCGTGTTTGACACAATATAGCCGAGATCGTGCTGATGTGTCGTTATACCCCAACACAAACAAACAATCCCCTATAGATATTTCATATCCTTGTAACTCTGCACAACGACAATATCATTTTTTAAGTTACTAACAACCATTTTTAAAATCTTTTTTTTTTTTCCCCCGTCTTATTCTACGGACTCCCTGATATTAGCAGGAGTTCTATGTCCACATACAAATTATTTTATAAATGTTTTTCAAGAAAAAAAAAAACAACTCATATCCCGGTGGCATTAAACATAATAATTTTGCACGCTGTGTAAACTTTATCTTACTGGATCAAAACCAGGTCCTTGTGTTTAGTGTTCTTATTGTTTATTGATGAATTTTTTACTGCCGTTTAGATTTACAACCTAGTCTCTGACAAAATCATATAGCCTACATGCTATGTTTTTCATAAAAGAGATGATTAAAGACCCGAAAATTGTCGAAAAGGATATGTTCCTTAGTGAACACATTTGTCAAATATTGAGATATCAATGGGAGATCGCTTTGAAGATTATCTTCCCTTCGATAAAACTAAAACAATAAGAAGAAAACATTTTTTTTTTACATCATAGTGTTTTGGGAATTTTTCATGGCGTATGTTTCAAGTAAAGGGCGCAAAAGTGATTTTTTTCCCCTCTTTACACTACCTGTTCACTCCTCCTTTTGTCTGGTAAAGGGAAGTAATAGGATTGAGCACAACGATCTCCCATGACTGGTCAAATGCAGAATCTTTTGCCGAGTACGAATATAAATATAATGTTTATTCGAACCACATACGCAGATACCCGGTTTTAATATTGAAACGACAGAATATAAGAATTATGTCATGTTACTGATTTTTGTACTATTGTCTCGCTCTAGTAGGACTGTTGTTTTAGATGGGGTCAAGAAAGGTCATCCTTTCAATTATTTCTGTCAGCAACTACGGTTATCTTCATTTGAGCTCTAACTAACGTCATCTGACCTCAGCAATATATTATTATATTATATAATGTAGGAACAGTTCTCATCTTTCAGTCCCTACGAGTGGGTTATCCCTCAAAAGGTCCTTTTGACTCCCCTGGCTTCTTCTGAGTAGAGAAGTCCGACGTCTAGTCTTTTCGGATTTGGGCAAATATATTTCGGAGGTCCTGTGTGTACTTTAAGTACGTTAAAGAACCCTTGACAGTTCAAAAGCGATGGAAGAGTAGGCCTGGGTGCCGCTGCCTGGGAAAATTTCCAAATTCCAAATTTCTATCCACAAAATTTCTCAGCATAAATTGGCAACTTCTAAAAGTCGAGATAATCCTATTTTCTCAGGACTGAAAGGCTTAAGAAAAAAACAAAGTCTATTAAAATAGCCTAAGATAATCATTTGATGACTCGTTCCAAGCAGTTGATTCTCTTCTGTGAGCTATTTTAGAAACATTGAATCGTGATGAAAATGGCAGATGATGAAGAAGATAAGGAGAATATATATATATAATTAATTTTGTCACTGCTTTTGTTTTCTGATCATCGAAGATTAGGAACACTCTTACGAATAAGAAAAGTTCCATTTGGCATCTTGAGCAAAGCCTGATTGGGATTCAGTTCTTACAGAGGCAATGTCTTTTTTATCCTGAAAAAAAAAAAAAGAAGAAATGTTTCAGATCGCAATTTCACAAGTTTGATCTGTTATACTATAATTGGAATGCGACACGATAAAATCAGATTCTCGTCAAATTTTGAGCATATGAAGTTATTGATATCACTGTGAAGATTATTCATTTCCCTTTCAGTGTGTGATTTTTGTTTTTGTTTTTGTTTTGTTTTGTTCTATTTTGCTCTGCTTTACCTTAAATAGGAATCGAGATACTGGCATTTTAAGATGATGGGGCTGACCTGTTGTTTCAGCTGAATTTAGTGAGAAAATGGCCCATCACGTAAGTCAATACTATTAGTCCATGCCACTAAATTAATTTTTTAAAAAGGAGTTTTACTCAGATCTATTGCCGCAAATTGAACTTGGAATACATTTTTGGATTGACATAGAATGGTTCTATGAAGAAAGAAAAAAAATGCATTAAAAATTCATTCACTTTGGAAAACACGTAATTTCTCTTGTCGGGTCACTTTGACTAGCGCCTGATTTCATCGTGTCGTGTCTCAAGTGTTATTGTCATGATTTTTCCTCCTAACAAAGAAAATACATCAAGATCTCAACAATTGTTTAGGTGTTTCATTTCCGAGACTAAAATGCCGTTTTGAATTGTACTAATACAATACTATATCATTCTGTGGTCAGTGATGTTTCTGATCTATGTCACTGATGCCAATTGTGTTGCTGAGGGTTACTTGTATTTTTAAAACCGATAACAATTTTCATCGTCAGCAGTTACTTCCTTTTGCCAAGGACAAGAGCTGTAAGACAAGCATTGTAAAGAAGAAGAAAAAAATATCAATGTTCCTTTTGGTGTTTAAAACATAACCAACACAAAATTGTGGTAAATTCACCATCTGATGGCATCGTTTTTTCTCATTATGATAATATTTTCATAATTCTTGGTTTCACATTTTCCAGATAACAAATGAACAAGCTATTTTTTCCCTCTTCTTTACAAGACTTGTACGATGGCTATTGTAACTGCGGGGAACTAAGTTAGCTGACTGAAGAAATTGGTCCTTTGCAACGTGTTGAGGAGCTGATACGCTCTTGACAAGATCCAGTGGTGTCGTTTTTATCAGTTGATAAGCTCTTGACAAGTCTTTGGTTAAACCATAAACTATTGTCTTTTTGAATATGACTGTTGAGTTGATCATAGAAACACTTGCACTCCAGCAGATTCAATTTACAGATTCAATTTACAGATTCAATTTACAGATTCAATTTACAAGCTTAAGTTAACCAAGAAAACGCTTTGTTTCAGATCGCGAGAACAAAGGAGACGCGACACGATGAAATCAGGCTCTCGTCAAATTTTGAACATAAATGGAGTTATTGGTATCATTGGGACGCCTGTTTCTTTTCCCTTTCTGTGTGTGAAAAAAAACGTTTTGTCCTACCTCAAATAGAAGTCGAGATGTTGGCAATCAAAGACGATGGACTTTTTGCAGCTGAATTTAGGGAGAAATAGGCCGATCACGTTTGTTAATCTTCATCCTTTTAGACTATTCCACTAAAGTACAATCTTTGGGCTTTACTCAATCTAATTTGGCAAATTTTACTCGGAAATACATTTTTAATTTGATACAGAGGGGTCTGTGATCAAAATATAACGTTAAACATTAATTCATTGTTGAAAAACACATGATTTCCCCGGTCGCCTTAGCTAGAGCAGCGCCTGATTTCATCGTGTCGAGTCTCAAAAATCCAGATTAACCTTCTTGTTCACAACACAGATTGACACCAGAATTGCATTACTTCAAGTTTATTTTGGATTTCAGCAACTTGTACTGTAGTATAGTTGCATAGATACCATGTCGTTCGTTACCAGGAGCCTGCAGTTATTTCCTCGTGGTACAAACATCTATATTTTTTTTACCTTTTAGTGTTTTAATTTGTATATGATATATATTGATAAGTTTGAAAGCCCCAAATAAGCAATGGCCTTGTATGATTCTCGGGAAGTTGAGGTCTGTATGTCCACTGGGTCATCAGTGTAATAATAGATTGTAGAATGATGTTTAGAGTCTGTATCTGTAAGGGATAAACCTTATGTAAATGCTCTCTTTTATTTTGTTTTTATTATATGACACACTGGGCCTTAGACGGTTAACTGAATAGCCAGATAACCACATGATTGTTTCATGTTTGTTGTTGTTGCTGTTGATGTTATTATTGTTGTTGTTATTGTTGCTAATATTGTTGTTGTTATTATTTTTGTTGTTATTGTTGTTGTTAGTATTATTATTATTGTGATTGTTGCTGCTGATGTTGTTGTTGTTGTTGTTATTGTTGTTGTTGGTGTTGCTACTTCCGGTGCTATTCGTACTGCGTCAATGGATCTGGAATCCAGTGAACTATCATGACTCTCCATATTGTAAACTTTCACTGTACTTACTTTTGAATATGTAATATAGTACTTTTTTTTCAAGACATGTCTGTAACTGCATCCTTTCATATCAAGGGAGAGAGAAAGAAGAAAAGATGCAGGGGTAGAGGGGAGGGGGGAGAGAAAGTGAGAGACAGAGTGAACGAATAAGAAAATAAGAGAAGGAAAGAGAGGAAGTAAGAAAAAGTAAGGGGGAGAATAAGCAAAGATGAGAAGAGAGAGAGAAAAAGGCCTTATGAGAGAAACAGACAGTGCGAAACAAGGTGGAAGGAATAAGTAAGAGAGATGAAGACAGACGAGAGGAAGGTGAGAGAAAGGAGAAAAGTCAATGCGAGGGAGAGAGAGAGAGAGAGAGAGAGAGTGAGGGAGGGAGGGAGAGAGTGAGAGAAAATGAGAAAGAAGTGAGACAACTCTATACTGATGTTCATAATTATAATTATTTTTGGCATATTAATGTAATTTTTATGTCGAATGAAAGCCAAACGAAGATTAACAATTTGCTTGGATCCTCAGGGCATTAGAATGGAGGAAGAAAAGGAGACAATATGATAATTCTATCCATAAGCCAAAAAAGTGTCACTAAATGTTTGGAGTGTCCGATTTCTAAAATTTATTCATTTCCAATGGGTGATAACACAGGTTTAAAGTAAGATTGACGAGTATCTAGTTACAGTGTTACAATATATATTATCTAAAATCTAATTCAAATTTGTAATCTAGCCATCGCGTTTTTCATATCAGATCTTCTCTTGACACTGTAAAGGTTGACGTGAGGGCAAATCTTGACCTCATCACTTTGTGTTGAAAATTAAACATTGAAATTTTAAACTCATGAAAACCTTAGAATGAAAAATTATATGCTTCGTATACCAGCAATTTGAGACAAGCTGTTTCGAATTTTTTTATTTTTTTTTCTGAAGTCATGTGGTATTCTAATTACTCCAGTTTTACATTTTATGACGTTTTATTGTTTTCACCTCAAGTTTATACCATCAATCTCTCATTTATTTATTTATTCATCGAGGCTTCCTCGACATTTGCTGCATAAAATATGACTTCCTGGGCTGTAATTTAAGAATTTCTATGATGTCAGACTATTTTTATTCCTACTGTAATTCATGAAATGTCATATTTCTTTCAAGTAAACTCTTACATTTTGAGTCGTAATCTCTCTCATTTTTCTTTGTTACTCGACTGTAGCGTAGTATCCTGTTATGTAATTTCTGCAGTTTTAAAGTTTGATAGTACTGTTATGCAAATTAAAAGACTCAATGTTATCTATTAAGGCTTATCAGATAAGCATGGTGACTGTGAAATATCATTCTTATACTTTGCTTCTAATAAGACGTTTAACCCTAAATGTGTCAACAAAAATTGCCTGAATGTTTGTGACATTATTATTAAATTTTATGTTGAGAGGAGGATTGTTCATGTTTTAAGTGATCTTCGATTACACCATCTTATTTCATTGTATGCTGTTTGGAAAAGCATTCTACTGCACAGAATAACAAGCCAGTTTTATATTGTACCACCTGAATATCGAATAAATTTGAATAATACTTAAAAACAAGCCAGTTTAACTTTCTAAAGCCCATGTTTAATGCAAGAAAACATTGGAAAACTTAGATTTTTAAGATATATTTCCAACATCCTTAATAACCCAGTAGTGCTATTCACAGCAATTACAGGAGGGGTAAAAGTTCTGAAATCTGTTTCTAAGATATGCTTGAAGAGCAACTGCTAAGACTATAGTAAACTGCATTAGATATTCTGTCTATGATGTCGACCATATCTGGAACATTGGCCTCTAGAGAGTTAACACCTTGAGACTCTTAGGGTTAATGTATGGGTGTCGAAGGAGAGTAAATGATGTTAAATAGGAGACACAATTTTAACACTGCTGTCTGTCTTTCATAAATAACTGAAGAAGACCGTGACTTCACGTTTCCGTTAGCGGGTGAGGTGAGTGTAGTCAGGGGTGGGAGAGACAATCTAGAGGAAGAGAACCCACGGCCTTCGTGGGGGATTTTTAAATATACATGTAATTAATTAGATTAAACCGACACTGCCCTGCGACTTAAAGTGTTTGGCAAGCGTGCGCCTGGATGTTGCTGATTTGGATGATTAAACTGAATGTCACTCAAAGAAAACATGTTTGGTGTTTTCATCGCATCGTTCTGTCCAACGTACAATTAGAATCAAACACTCTCTCAATCCGCGAGTTTTACTATTCAGTTATTATCATTTTTAGGATATATTCACAAATTATCCTGGTTAACCCTTTTGGGATTATGGTCAAACATAATACGTTTCTTTCGGCTTTATACCAGAAAAAAAACCCCACAGATCTTCATACAGCAATGTTTTGTCCCACATTTCATGTGGATGCATTCAGTAGTTTTCGAGTCTATAAGAGAGTTTTGTGGATTTTGTTGCAGATTTATAGTACAGATAGATGATGAAAGATGTTCGCCCGATCATTGGAGAGCTAGGATAGATGAGATGAGAGAAGAATACACTGGGGAGAGAATGGGACAGCCGAGTGACTGAAAGACAGAGAGAGAGAGAGAGAGAGAGAGAACGAAGAAAAGAAAGAGAGAGAGAGAGGTAGTGGCAGAAAGACAGTGAAAGGTAAAAGTGCATAATATCTGGAGACCACAGGAAAAAAATGACAGTAGTCACAGAATACTAGTTTTATGTAAAATTAATTTTAAGATTTGAAAGTGTCTAACTCTTGCATTTTTTATCTATAATATTACAGGGGTCTTTCGATAGAGGCAGACAGAAGGTGTGAAACTTCAATAGGAGGGCTACTGGTTGGGGTTGGGGTTACTGGTGACCAGTGTCATTATTTTTTTCTCTTGTGGTCTTCAGATGCCTTAATTTTGTATCATTGTACAAAGTCAGTCGGAAGTTTCATTGGCGAGGAAGATGAGTGACAACTCTGGGGTCAGAGAGCAAGAAGGCGCGGGACAGTCAAAGAGATACCGAAAAACAGAGCAGGAGAAGAGAAACAGAATGAAAGAGAAGAGGGAGAACAAGAAAATTAGCAACAGAGATAAAGAAAGTCTAAACAGAGGAGACAAAGAGAGAGAGAGAGAGAAAGAGAGAGAAGGAAAAAAAGTAGGTCGAAAATCGAGGGAAAAATCAGAAATAGAAAGAAAGTGGGTTTTTTTTTTTTTTTTAGATTTAAATAGTTTGTAAATGTATCTATGTATAAATTTTCACTTGCACAGAACTGGCCATGAGATTATTTATCCTCTTATGATCGTAAGTGAAATATGAAAGATAATGTTTACTTTGTTGCCCTGAAGAAGGACCAAGTTGGTCCGAAAATTTGGCTTACCTTCGATTCAACATCTAGAAGT